>VYZW01016395.1:14347-31282 GCA_013401315.1 Balaeniceps rex | reverse complement strand
CCGCTCGGGGGGGGGGGGGGGGAACCGGCGCCCCACCCGTACCTCGCTCCCCCCGGCCGCGCCGCGCCCTCCGCCTCTGCCCGCTCCGGACTCCGCTTCCGGCGCGCGCCGGGACGTGGCCGGAAGGGGCNCGGCGGCGGAGCCCGAGGCGCGGGCGGGCCCGGCCGGTGGAGCGCGGTCCCGCCGCTCCCGCGGGCGCCCGACGGCGGCTCGTCCTCCCTCCTTCCCTCTCTCCCTCCCCTTAGGGCGAAGCGGCGATGGAGGCGACGCCCTGCGGCCGCTCTACATGGACGTCCAGGCCACTACCCCGCTGGTAAGGGCCGGGCCTCGCAGGGGCTGCCGTCTGTCCCCGGCCTCTGGCGTTCATGGGCCGCGGCGTCGGAGCCTCTTGGCTGCCCGTACTCCTGCAGCCGCTGCTTCGCTCCCCGAATCCACGGGTTTTCCCCCAAAGAACAGGAAGTGCAGGGGGAAAAGGAGAAATAAACTTTGTTTCTGTTGGCTTTTTTCTGGAGCGCTCGCATGTTTCCCGCGTTTGAGGCTTTCCCTGCACTCCAGGGGATGGCCGTGGATAAAGCAGCATCATTTAAATTTAGCTGTAACGACAAACGCTTTTATCTGGGGCACAGGGGAAGCCCAGGTTATCCTCCAAGGGCCTTTTAAGTTCGCCGCGATGGACTCATCGCAGTTGACTCTCCCGCAGAGCCTCGGTGCCTCCGCTTGTGTGTGGGTGCGCTGCAGGGTGGGAGCAGTGGCAGAGCCACGTTAGGGCTTACACCGAAGTCTATGGGAATGGGTATTGCTTTGAGGGGCAGCAAGAAATTAATTTAACCAAAATACTTACGTGTTTAATTTTTTCCGACTTTTTAAGACCTTATATTTCTTCTGCTCAGAAAATCCCACGCTTCTGTGATCATCTTGATGCAGGTCAAGGTTACGTGTGAAGGCACAGAACATAATTGCCAGATACTCGTATTTGCTGGAGGCTATGTTGTATATAACGTGCAATAACCTCAAGTTTTCAAGATCTGGCCTGAGCTAAATGTAGATACTGCAGCAGAAGTGCTGCTAATCCTGGGGCCGAGGGAGGGGGTGCATGTGTGTAGAAGGGACAGAGATGTTTTTCCTTCTCCATTTTTAAGGCTGGGTGGTTTGTGTCCCGCAGGATCCCAGAGTCCTGGACAGCATGCTGCCATACCTGACGGCCTACTACGGCAACCCCCACTCCAGGACCCACGCCTACGGCTGGGAGAGCGAGGCCGCCATGGAGAAAGCGAGGCGGGTGAGTCTTCGGCTCTCTGCAGTCGTAGTGGTTTTCCTGCTGACGAGGAAATTCAGTGTTGAAAGAAAATCAAAAGCAGTGATAAAACTGTTGTAGTTAGTTAGTTCTCTGTGGGCTGGATTTAGCAGCTTCCTCTTTGCTTAGCTATACTTTAGCAGATTTATTGCAAGAAAAAGTAGTGAAGTTAAAGCAACTGAAATGGCAGAAACCAATACTTTCGGCAAAGGTGCCTCAGGATTTTTGGTTTCCTGAGGTCACAAGTGTGCTGCTGCAGTAATTGGGCTAACTTTGTATTTTATCATTCTCCTAATCTAAGGTATGGGTCTTCGTCTTTTTTTTTTTTTGGAAGGAATATGTACTGAGTTTTTGTCTACTTAACTTTTACATTCTTTTATGACAGGCTAATGCTTAATACCACTGCTGCTAAAGACTATGAATTCCTTATGTATTTTGTATTAATACAGCTATTTAGACTCTTGTACCTGTAGCATAACTTTGTTAGGCACTAGCCATAATCCTTTCGAAGCTCAAGGGGGTATTCTTGGAAACATTTTGCATGTGTTTTGCTATGGTGAATTCATTGTATTTTGTCTTGACAAATCAAATTTTTATTTCTTTTTAAACAGCAAGTTGCGGATTTAGTAGGAGCTGATTCAAGGGAAATTATATTTACCAGCGGTGCAACAGAATCAAATAATATGGCAATTAAGGTAAAAGGTTTATACTGATAGTTATTTATTATGGTAAAATTATGTTCTTAAGAACTGTATGCATCTTTCAACAGTTTAAATGTTAATATGTTGGCCTAGTGAGCAAATACTTGCATTCCTGGATTTACTCCTTGTGGTATTCTGCTACATACATGGAGGAAATACTGGGATGTTTTGGTGCCCAGGACATGGTTTTGAGGACAGAGTATAATACTCAATGTTTATCTTGCATGCAGCAAATACAATCCTTCTGCTTACGTAATTAAAGTCTTTATCATGAAATATAGTGGAGATGCTGATTACAAACTTTCTTCTGACTAAGACTAGGTAATGTTTTAATCTTTAGTATGTGGTTGTTCAGACTCATCATTGTATATGACTCCATTGCAAATGTTATTAAAAAAGTATTTTTGTTAATAGTGTCTAGAACTTATGTCAGTTAACATTTTTACAGACTTTTTGAAAAGTGAGATGCTTTGAAAAATGAGTGGTGATGGAAATATGTAGTGTGAATTACATGTCAGTACCTTTTAGATTCATGACTTTGGGGCAAACAAGGAAGATCCACTTGAATTATAACTAAATAGTAATTTCTTGTTTCCGATCATTTTGTGTAAAGCTTGCTTTCTTCAGTGGTCTAACGGCAAATTTCTTGTTTGTGGATTGTGCCTGACAGGGTGTTGCAAGGTTCTATAAATCCAGAAAAAAGCATATCATTACTACGCAAACAGAGCACAAGTGCGTGTTGGATTCTTGCCGTTCCTTGGAGACAGAAGGTTTTCGAGTCACATATCTACCTGTTAAAAAAAATGGGCTCATAGATTTGAAGGTACGTTGTTTACTGACAGAAAGAAAGTGAAAATAGAAGAGTTTTTTGCTTCAAATTGCATCCGAGAGGACCGGATGATAAATATCACAAGGTAGAATGAGAGTCACAGTCAAATCTCTGTCACAGCTGGAGAAGGATTTTCTATTCTGTCTGGTGCTCTAGACTTTTTCTCAACCAAAACATCCGTCTCTCATCCCATTGTTCATCTGCTGTCATTCATACTCATGCAGGTGGAGCTGTTGCATACCCTGTAGAGAGCCCAGTGCATGACTAGGATGGAGCTGGCTTTGATACAGGAGTTAGTGGTGAAATTTCATGGCCTGAGCTAGTCAAGGCATCAGACACAGTGATTACAGTACTCCCGATTGCTGTCCATAAACTGACCCTTCTGGGTGTACTGGCCGCAGTCCTGGGATTTAGAAGTTGTATGTGCTTATTTCATCACTTGTGTCCTGTAATACAGGACAGCATCAGTTTTATTTCTAGCCCCATCATCTGGCTTGGAGAGATGTGTGTATGTGGTGGGGTAGAGGGATCAGGCCTGCAGACGCAGAAGTGTTGGTTCTTGAGTTCTCTGAGAATTTTGCTGGCAGACTCCTTTTTTGCATGACGCTTTCTTGTATATAGTGCAGTTCCTTTATAGCCAACCTCACTTTGTCTAGATACGGCTTAAGCTGTTTTGTGGGTGGTTAATTCATTAAAGAAAATAGTTCAGAAAAATGTATGAGACAGCAAAAACCTGTTCTGACTTGATTTAATCAAGTCAGGTGGCACGGTGCATACCAGGGTTAGAATATGCAGAAATGCAATGATCATGCTCCTCTTCCTACAGGAATTTCATGTTCACATGAATTAGTGCTCTCACCAGGACTGTTCGTCAGAACCTAGGGGGTTTGTTGGTAATGCGCTAGCTAGAGGACTGGTGTTTAAGATTTGCTAGCAAACTGAAGGTGTGCACAGGAATCTTGCTTCTGCTGTTAGTCACAACTTCTGTCTGAATATTTCACCAGGAGCTGGAGGCTGCGTTCCAGCCAGATACAAGTTTGGTTTCTGTAATGACTGTGAATAATGAAATAGGAGTAAAGCAGCCAATTCATGACATTGGTAAGTACACCATGGCTTCCAGAGGCCAGCTAATGTTGCTGCTTCTTCATTTTGCTTGCTATTTTCATAGCCAGGTGTTGTGAATCCCCCAGTGATTCCTTGATAATGTTTCCCATGACAGTGACAAAACACCACCACCCCCCTGCCCCCTTCATATTTGAGATGTCCTTTCATAAGATTTTTGAGATTTTAGACAGTTTTTAGGCTTTGGCCTCTGCCCTGGAGTTTATACTGCATGGTTCTGGAGGGTATTGTTTTCGCAGGCTGTGGCGGGCATCTTATCCTGTTGTGCAGCTGATTTTCCTCTTGCTTAGCTGCTGTATTTTTTTTTCTTTATTATGCTCAAAGCAGCATTTTCCCCAAGGCTCTTCAGGTTACATTTCTTCATTGACAAGTAATTGACCATCAGTGAGTTGCTTATAGGCCTGAGAACTCTGTTTTCCTCCTGTGCTTTTATTGGCAAGGCTGTTACTGTTGTCCCATGCTTAAATGCCAGAGATGCCTGGTACCAAGCTCTGGTTCCCACAGTGAATTCTCATAACACCTTGATTACAGGTTTAATAGGCCAGGACTGGGGCCTTGCAGAGTTAACCTAAGGCCCTGTTAGTGTGAGGCCTGTGGCCTGATATTAGCAGTGACAATGCCATTCTTGCTGGACCACAGGAGGACAACTTCTCCTGTGAAAGAGAACGCTGAACTTGTTGTGCAAAGGAGAGGTCTGGGATGCAACTGTGCTAGGTACGGATTCTGTGGAAGATGAGTTGTGAGGTTTTTGATGACAAAAATAAATTAATATTAAAGTTCACTGCCCATGAACATTACATTATTTTGCTCCTTAGTGTATTTTAGCTCTGGGTGCAAAAATATTGATTACAGTCTTGACTACTTCAGGTGTAATGTTGTAAAGTATGTGTGAGGACCAGTCACAATTCTGAGAACATTTTTGAAGCTGAGTATTGCAAAACTTGGAAAATAGAGGAAATGGCATAAAAACAGCTGGCAAGTATAATCTTGGAAGTAAGGCTGGCTGTGTTGAGAAGAAAAATAATCAAGAAAAAAAAAATTATTTTTGTCCAGCTGTGGAGTCATCCCTGTGGGGAAACTTAGGTGTCCCGTGCAGCCATTTGTACTTAAACTTGGTAGGTGTGGGTTTGGAAACAATCTCACTTCTTAACAGCAGAAGACTTTTTAACTTCTCAACTGAAGAAATTCACTGGAGTCTTACTTGCTGACCTGCCTAAACTGTGTCCAGCTAGGCATCAGCTAGAATAGCTCCTACACAGCTTTAGACACTTTACTCTAAAAGAAACGTGACAGCACCCATTTCTTCCAGAACTGGTCCCTGCTGTAAACTGATGCTGTAGATTCATTGTTGGAATCATTGGAATCATAATGGTTAGATGAGATAATGTGGGATTTTTTGCTTTTGTGTTTTTATTACAGGCGAGATCTGCCGTGCGCATAAGGTTTTCTTCCACACAGATGCTGCACAAGCAATTGGTAAAATTCCTGTGGATGTCAACGACATGAAAATTGATCTAATGAGCATCAGTGGCCATAAAATTTATGGGCCCAAAGGTACTTACTGAAGTGCTTTTTTAGAGAACTGTTGTTTCCATGCCTACCTTAAGGTAGCTACACAAGGTATGAAGTCAAACCTGTCTGTCACAGTGACTGTTACTTAAACTGTAGAAAACTATTGTAAGGCTGGTGTTGGACTGACTTTGGAGTAGTTCAGGCACTGCTGCCAGACTTAGAGCTGTGGTAAGTGGATCTTCAGTGCTGACGGGTTGTGAGGTGGCTTCACCAAAGGAAGAAACAGTATCTTATAATGGTGGCAGCATTAGAAGGAGTGGCTTTTCAGGAGTCGTCTGCTTGGTGTGAAGCAGCATTGATGCTGAAACAGTTGAAATGAAATCACTGGGTTATAGGGCAAAGTTTAGACCCACGTGTAACTTGCAACGAGGATATCAGAAGGTAACTGTAAAGTTTAAATTCTTAATGATTTTGGTTGTCTTCTACTTCCAATGGCTTCTTCCCCCTAACCCCATTTGTGCATCTTCTTTGCAGAATGGGGTTTAAAATCCAGCTGTGGATTTTCTAGTTGACTCCAGCTATTATCACTGTCACGGTCCGTTTAGTTTGTAACACTGGACCTACATCTATGTTTCTGTCTACAAAGACAGAAATCAGGTTTGCTGTATTCTATGTGCTATTTGGAAACAAAAGGCAAAATTATTATCTTTTCAATATGTCTTCTTTTTCTGTACAAGCTCTCCTGAGAGCCAAAGACATATCTCTGGACGAGGACTAAGTTTTCAACCAATAACTTTGGGCAGGTGACAGACATAAATTTTCACAACTTACTGTGACCAGAGGTTGCAACCGTTCTTTCTGTGATGACAGTCACTCGTTAGGTATGCCAAGGCATGTGAAGACAGGGAAATAAAGTTTCTAGGTGAGGAGACTAGAGAGTGGAATTGGCTGGCTGTCAAAACTGGCTCATCTAATCTGCCCACTGGAAATCGGTGCCACTGATGAGTCTCTGTAATGGGAGGAAAGGGAGAGGACTCCTGGGACTGGTGCTGGCCTGGTAATCCAGGGAAAGGAGTTCTTCTAGAGCTTTCAGTTGGAAGTCAGCAAGGGAACATTAGCGAATGAAATACCTGTACATAAACACTTCAGTGCAAAGGGATGAACTTGAGCTGTGCACAGGAATTGAGAGAAGTAAGGGAAGTGTTGAGTCCTTAGGTGGCTGAAGCACACTGGCAGAAGCTGAGCCTCTCCCATGGCTGAAGTTCTGGGAGCCTGAATGAAGAGGAACATGAAAGGTGGGAACAAACATCATTTCCTAGAAAATACTGTGCTTCTGTATGTGTTTGCTACATTTTTCTCCAGTGAGGCGTCCAAATATGTGTTTGCTGTGGAAATAAGGAATGTTTCCAACCTTGGAGTCCCTTTTCATAATTTCAGAACTGTGGGTGTATACTAAAACAGCTTTTCTTGTTTTCAAGGGGTTGGTGCTATCTATGTTCGCCGTCGACCGCGCGTCAGGCTAGAACCCCTGCAAAGTGGGGGAGGCCAGGAAAGAGGACTGCGGTCTGGGACTGTGCCCACTCCTTTAGCAGTGGGACTTGGGGCAGCATGTGAAGTGGCACAGCAAGAGATGGAGGTATGTGGGAGAAGATATTTGTCCTGGATTCCAGAAAATAATATAACACGGCCAGTTAGGTCTTAGATTCCTTAGGTCTTTTTGTGTCCATGTGCCTGAATTAAATTTGATTCTCATGTTGTAACATTAAGTAAATGTTTTGAGATCTTCAAGGATGTTTTGGGGTAATTGGAAGTTGATTTTCAGCTTTCTTAAGTTTCTTATTTCTTGAAGTGGTTTGAATCATGGTTTTCTACAACAGGTTTACAGTTGACAGTTTTAGTGAAATACAGCTTGTACTCGTCTCTCCATTCTGCGCACATGTATTAGCAGCATCTCTGAAATGGAATAAATCATGTTTATGTAATGTATATTGAAAAAAATAAGACTTTCTAGTCCATTATCATACCTATTAAATGTATATAAGTTCAAGTTTACTGCAGCTTTGCAACTAAGAATTTATTTTTTCTCCTAGCTTGTACAGTAAAGTCTATTTGCTAGGTCTAGTGTCTAAGCCTCTGTGTGCTGCTATATCTGTTTGTGGGCACCAGCTGGAATGTAAAAAGCCTTTAATGTAGTGCCAATGGGATGCATAAGCCAGATATCTGTACACATAGAATTAAGCTTCTTCCTGAGAGACAGGCAGAGATCTGCCATCTGAGCTGGGTGGTTATGGAAGCCTTGTTAGAGGCTGGAGAGCCTGCAGAGCCTGATTTCTGCACGAGCCTCAGATCTGGACTCTCTTCCTTGCCTGGCAGAGTGTTGGCGTTTCTAAACCAAGTAATATTTGAGATAGCCTTGTTTTCTTATAAAGCTTTTTTAAGCATGTAAGCAAGCATGAGTTGCATGTGTGCATCTGGCCGTTTCTGTGCACCGGAGCTGATGCCATACCTTACTGCTTTTTTAGCGTAAGTGACCTCATTTTTTAGTCTAGAACAAGACACTGCACGTGGGAAGTTCTCATTGCATAGGTTACGTGTTGTAAAAGCTGAGTTCACAGTAATTTGTGAGTCCATGTCTTTATGTAGTACAGTTTGAGAGCTCCTAGGGAAATAAGGGGCGCTTACCATACTAGATGCCCTTTCTTGTGTTGTGAAATGTGTCATCTTACGTGTTACCTAACTTGTCTTTAAACACAAAGAACTCGGTGCTTTTATGAAAGCCACTTTGGCAGCTTATATATATAGATCTTCCTGAATGGTTCGGAATATTTCTGAAGGCTGAGCTACTAGGACCAAACTGGTAATTCTCTTTTAAAACAGTCTCTAGAGTAGGCAAAGTTTGACAGTTTCTTTTTAAGTATCAGATGTGTTCTTTCCCTAGTCTAACCAAACATAGCTACTTCAGTCTGCTCATGGCTGGTGACACAAAGCAGTTTGAGTGAGGTCAAACTGCACACTGTTTATTGTTTTCGTCTCTTTTCTGGTTTCTTTGCTAGTATGACCATAAGCGAATCTCACAACTGGCGGAACGACTGGTTACAAAAATAATGAGTGAAGTTCCTGATGTGGTTATGAATGGAGATAGAGAGCATCGCTATCCAGGTAACATTAGGAAAATCCTGAGCCCATTTGAACCATCTAGCTCCTCATTGTTAATGGCCGTGACTGAGTAATGCACTTTAGCTACACATTGTACAAGTACTGCCACGTGGAGTAGGATTTGCCCTAGATTTCAGTTGATGGAAGCTTTTTTTTCTATTTCATTTATTTGTACGTAGGATGCATCAATTTATCTTTTGCATATGTGGAAGGGGAGAGTCTTCTGATGGCTCTGAAGGACGTGGCTCTGTCTTCAGGAAGGTAGGTGGAATGTGTGGGAAGGATAGCAGTATATTTTGGAGAGAAAATAACATCTGCTAATGGAGTTACAAACTAAGGAGTGGTCTCCTCTGTGCCCCGAATTTGTGTATTCGGTTAATGAGTCAGCCTGGCATCGATTGCATTCTAACGTGTTTCTCTGAAGTGGTGCATTTCAAGTGAAGGTCAAATTTATTCATCCTGAAAGGAGGGGAAAAAAAAAAGTCAAAACCCCAAACAAAACCAGAAAAACCAACCTAGAAATTCCACTTGCCAGCTTTGCAGACTGGTTACCTGTGATCCAAGTAGCCTTGACTCATAACTGCTGGTGACATTTTCATTCTAAAGGCTACCAGCATTTGAGCAGCTTCTGTCCTTCAGCAGGATTTCACACAAGTGGCAGATTGTAACTAGAATCTAGCGAGGCTGGACAAATATCTGAATTAAATTTGCTCATAGTGCCTGTGTTTAATGCAAAAGCAGAAAGAAAATTGAATACACTTTTATGGAGCTCTGTTGACTCTGCAGGAGTGACAAATAACATTTCTGTTACTAAGACAAACTTGATGCTTACGATGAAGTTAATGGAGTGTAAAGATGCCCTCCTTTCCTCACCTTTGAGAACAAAGCGGTCAGCATATCTTAATTAGAAATATGTTTGCATTATGAACAGGAAGAACAAGTCTCCACATGACTGTCTCTGAAGCCGAACACTTCTGTAATTTGAAAATCCCTTCTGAGGCTTTGCTCTGTGCACCAGAGAGCTGTAAACAGCTCTCCAGTTTGTGCTGCATGTTGCTACCTGTAAAAATTGAGTAACAGCATGTAATCCATTTTGCCGGCTGCTTCAAGATGGAAGTTCTCTCTACTGATGACTATAACTAGATCATCTTGCTCTGGATTCCTCTGTGCACTTTTTTTTTTCATTTATTTGTTCTGCTGCCAAACAGCAGCTTGTGAAGTCTTTTTTTCTTTTTTAATGTTCCTGTTGGTACGTTACCTTCTCTGGCTAGTTCTGTCTTGGCTCTTTTGTCTTTTTTTCATGGCCTTCACTTCAGCTACATCTTAGTCTGCATTCGTGCTGCTTCTGTTTGGCATTGTATTTATTCTTACTGTGCCGTGTTCTCTCTTCTTACCTCATGCTCCTCATTTATTACCCTCGTTCTCCTCTAATGCCTGCCCCTTCCATTCTTTTTCTTCAGCAGCAGAAATACTACTCTTCTTGCTTGTATTCACTGGGTGTTTTGAAGAGGCTGGGGAAGCTGATATAGGTTGTCATAGTAATATTAAATGTCTGTAAGTGACCTGTTCTTTGTTGGGGAGATTAGTGAAGTGTCACTTCAGTGTAGCATCTGCACATGAACAAAAGTTTGAAATTTGCCTGCCTTCTCTTTCCCCAGTGCTTGCACATCAGCTTCTCTGGAGCCTTCCTATGTTTTGCGGGCAATCGGAACAGACGAAGACTTGGCTCACTCATCTATAAGGTGCATGGAGTGGTCTTCCCTAATGCTTCCAAATATTTTTCTTTTCTGCTAAAAGTAGGTGGTAGATTTGTTCCACCCCTCCATATGCACGTTATTCTAGTCCTTAATGGTTTTCTTTTGGTTTAGATTTGGCATTGGTCGTTTCACTACAGAGGAAGAAGTAGATTATACAGTGCAGAAGTGCATACAGCATGTTAAGAGGCTGAGGGAAATGAGGTGAGCCGTCTTCTTGTTGAACATAAAGACTTCTTAGGTATGATAATCATTTGAAGAGTTGGATTTAGTTGAAAGTAATTGTTTGCTGCAAAAATCTGGTGGTGTCTCTGTATATAAGCAAGCAGTGTTGCCAGAGTGGATAGCGGGCCTGATCTTAACAGTAGTGACAAATTTTTAAGGAAAAAAACTGATAACAAACCTCCCAGATCCTGTCTTTGACAGGGAAAGAATACGAGTAGGGCAAGCACGTAGGGCAGTACCTAGAAGTTTCTAAGCCAGGGATGGTATTACTGAGTTTGTGTATTGTCAAGTTGTTTTATTTTGGTGAAACTGAAAGGCTCCTGATGCATCTGGACAGTGTCAAATGTGAGGGCTCAGTTTCTAAGAGATGCAAGTACTTTATGCCTAAAGTGGGAGCAGGAAATGAGGTGGAGCACCTGCCCTCTCACCTCTTGTATTTTGGGCTGAGGACACAGTAGAGGACTGATCGTCTGAAGCTCACTGACCTCCAGAAGGGAAAGACAGGTAGATAGGTGTCTCCTAATTTCTTGTGTACTTGATGAAATTGTCTGTTTGGTTATCGTTGATACTGTTCTGTGCGTTTTAGATAGCCCTCATTTTTCTCCTTTCTTTACAGCCCCCTCTGGGAAATGGTGCAGGATGGAATTGACCTCAAAAGCATTAAATGGACTCAGCACTGAGAAAGTGTCGCTATCTATGGACTAGATGTGGATTAAAATGCATTTTCTGTACATTCCTGAACAAATCATGCAGCATTTCTGTTTTTTGATGCTTGCAATTTGACTGGAAAACTACCCTTTCTGATCACTAAGTCTAAGAAGCCAAAAATGAAACTAGTCTTTATCCTGGAGAAAGCCAGGATGATACAACACCCATTGCATTTATATTGACAGACACAAATTTATGCTAAAATATAGTTTATTTGGAAATGTATTTTCAAATAAGAAAATGAAATCAGTGTGTTACTCCTGGGCCAGTGGAATCCTGGCGAGAGGTTGTTGCTTCTCAATGTAAGACATCCCGTGTAGCTGTTCTGTTTGTGGCACAGACCTATTGCCTGGCCTCCCATTCTTTCTGTTTGAGGCGGGCATCCTGCAATAGCAGCTGGTTTTGTGCTGCTCAAATGTGTTGTGCTGTGAGAAATTCTCAGATAGGAAGAAGCTTGGCATTTCTAGAGGAAAAGGTTGCCTCAGTGTGGCTATGTGCCTTCACAGTTAAGTTGTACATGCAGTTAAGAACAATTTTTTTTCTGAAACTGAGTATTTCTGGCTCTTTTTCCTTGGTGGTGGTTTTTTTTTGGGTGATGCTTGTACAGACCAATGTGCATTAATCCAAAACATCCTTCTGTGTTACAGAGTTTGATACAATGATGATGCACTTTGCTGTCCTCTCCACTGTGTTTTTTCGATGCAATTTTTTTCTAAGTGAGGAAAGAAAACTTGAATGGCTGGGGGAGGGGAGTAGGCAGAATATGTGAGCTTCAGTTGCAGTACCAGTTTAGTTGGAACATGAATGGTGGAGATGGTGGGGAAGAGCAGATTTTAAAGTGCAATGTCTTAATGCAGTCTGGGTTTTTTGTTGTTTTGGGTTTTTTTTTTTTCTCCCCTTGTGATGAGTCCTTTGCTGTTACTCAGAGTTTGCCTATGGGTTCTTGGCTTCTCTCACTTTAGGGAGTCTTGCCCAGTTGAGCCTGGATGTTTTGTCTGGAGATAAGAACATGCAGCTCTGGAGCTTTCTCTGCGTGACAGACTGTACTTCTGTCTGACCAGAGACTTACATGGGAATCTGTTCCCTGCAAATGCTGGGGGCAAGTCTGTTAAAAAGGGTTTGATGAGATTCATTCGTATCAGTGTTTCTCCTTTCTTACCTTTTTTGATCTTTCCAGTAGGAAACTTAACCCCGTATTACGAAGTGCCTTTGTTTCAGTTGCATAAGCAGACAGCTCTCAAATTAGTGTTGTTGATTGATGGATGCTGTATTACCTGCTGAATTTAATGTACCCTATAGACAGTATGTCTTCAGTTCTGGATGGTATCTACCTCAAGGATATGAACCATGTAATGTAAAAGCTGAAGCTGAGTCTCACAAGGTGGATTGTGTTACAGAAGCTTGTTCTTTTTTTTGTTACCAAGGACAGATTTGGTTGTTTGCAATGCAAAGCTAATCCTCAGTTGTTCTATTTGAAATTATTAGCTTTAGTAGTTTTAATATTGCAGGGCTGGCACCTTATATTTCATCACAACATTTTTAAAACTACCATATGCATAAATAGGTTTTAGAGGTGTTGTATGTACTATGTTTTATCCTTAGGCCATACATGTTTTCTGGATTAAGCATGTGATAACACCTTCTCAGCATGTTTTAGAACTATATGTTTATGAAATTTTTCTTTGTGTTTCGTGGATGATAAAAAATATAGATAAGACTTAAACTTGGCTACTTTCAGTCTTTTCGGATCCACCTTTCTGGCTGAACTATGCAGCACAATCAGTAAGTTGCCAAATTGCACCCCTTCATTAGAGAACAGAGATAAACTCCTGAGCTTTCTGTGAACACTGTTAGAAGCTCTGTTGGTCATCAAGTCAGCATTTGACTTCTGATGAATCATTCTTCTCAAACTTGGTGCCAGATCTGGGCTAATTTAGTTTTAAACTCAAATAGCTTAAATTGTGATTATTTTGAGAAAAGGAAGCCCCAAATCTTGAAGATTCTGAGCACCTCTTATGTGCTAAGATTTAAAATATATATTCTACATGTAAAGGTTTGGGCAACTCATTCACACTGTTAACAAATGTTTGTTTGAAAATGCTTATAGGACAAGATGAGGAAAAATTTATAGTGGAGATACTTTTCCCCGTGACAGGAAGAAGAAATGCCAAGAATGAATGTCTAGTTGTAGACCACTGAATGCAGTTAAAGCTTTTTGTATGGGGAAGTAAATTTCTTTGGGAGGAGAATATTTACAAATGGAACTGCTGTAACTCAGAAGTGAGGGAGCTGTGGGGTTTTGGGGGGGAGGTTGTGATTAATTGGAGCCATCTGCAAGGCATTAAATTAATAATACAAGGTGAGGATACCAGGAAGGTGAGGATTTAGTGTCACCATTTTGCAAGTGTCATAAAACTTGAACCAGTGTGACAAACAGGAATAAAACTTCCAGTACTGCAAGATGGTTAGGTAATACACAAGGGGAGCGAAAAATTCTCCATGATGGATTTTAGCGTTTCTAAATGCTGATAGAGTATATCACCTAACTACAAAAATTATTCAAAATTCCTTCGGGAAGGATAATACAGAATTAGACAGTTTCCTGTTCTGGACTTGAGGAGACAGAGAGGAAGAGGGTCAGTTAACAGGTTTGTTGACAATGTTATACAGCCAGCCATAAACTTATTGGGGATTTTTTCAAATTATATGTTAACATAAACACTATTGCTCCCAACAAAATGCCACCTTTTATCTTCGATCTTATATCTGCCTGATTGATCGGCTTGCTGTTCTCTCTCTGTCTGGTGTGACTTCAGTCATGATCCAACTGTTTTCAGTCACATTGCTTCTGCTAACAACATGTATGCCCCATGCTTTGAAATTACACAGTTTCCGAAAGGTGAGTCCCAAAAAGTTGGCCTAAGAGATCTTTTCTCCACTAAAGACAGTTTTGATTAAATTTCAGCATGGTGAATAAGGTCCTGCACTGGAAGAAAGCAAATGCCAGTTTTTAAAATGGACAGGCCGAGTGCTTGGGAGCACTGAGCACTCTTGACAGCTGATGTTCCCCATATCTACCCGAAAGAGAGTAATAAAAAAAGGCTGGTACAAAATGCTCTTAAAAGAAGAAAAGCTCGTACTAATAAGCAATCAAAGTGGTTTTGTGCTGAGTAGGCATAGTAAAACAAACAAGGTGTTTAATTTAGTTTTAAAAAGTAACTATACAGGATCAATAAGGCACATCATAGCTGACTGACAGATTTTAAGTATAGATAGGAATGAGAAGAGTATTTCTGGGAGACATCTGTGATGATTATTTCTGTTTAACATTTTCCTAAATGATCTGGAAACAATTAAGGCTTGCAGTTGACACATAGTAATTAGAAAGGAAAATACAAAGTAGTATGAATCATTTAGTAAACTGAGTTCATTCATCCAAGCCGCATCCTTGTGCAGATGAAGGAATAGGATCAGAGGTTGTGTTTACAGAATGGTATCTCTAGGGTGCTGGAGAAGCAAGGAGCCTGGGATTTGGGGTAATGTTTCCAGACTAATGGTGTAGCAAAAGTATAATGCAAGGAGGAAGATGTTTTTATTGGTTTCTTCAAGCTTTACTTTAAAATGTCCTGTGTAAATTTTTTTTCCTAGTTGCATACCTAACACCCTACTTCAGTTTTGGTTCAGGTGGTGGAGACAGATAAATTAGCACGCTCTCAATAGTTTCCTAGTATCTAATAAAGGCAAATCCCATTCTTTCCTAACACCATTTTTCTCTGCCTGCCTTGCACCACATGCATGTTACAGGGGAGCATACTGGACATTGCTACCAACAATCCCTGTCTTTTAACCTTCTGCCTACCAGTGTTTTGCTTTCCAGAGACACTTTTCCCCCCGCTGTTGGTACCTAATTGGTACCTAATTCTTTGGTACCCTTGATCACTTGGCATGCTCCTAATACTAGTCCAGGATTTTGTTCTTTCTCATCCACTCTACAAACTAATCTGCTTCTGTTAATCTTGAGTGAACTAAATATTCTCTCCCCATGAAAGATTGGGTATGGCTGAGAAGATAGTTGGAGACCTGTGGAGGTAATCTGTGTCACGGGCATCTGTTCCAGACTGCTCCAGCTGAGCTGCAGCACAGACCAGAATGCTTGAGGTGCAAGGACACGTGCTGGTCTGCAGCAGCTGTCCAGGGCATCAGGACTTGCTCTCTAGTGCGTCTTCGTGGAGTCAGTACAGACACAGTCTAGAGGCCTACTGAGGATTATGTAGTTTGGTCCTGTTTTTTTTGCTGGTCCACAGAGTAAACATCTCAAGTCTCTCCACCAGATTGTATTTCAGCAACAAAAAGCAACGTGGTGACTCATTGCATTGCACAAAAGCTGAAAAGTCTTAGTTTTCTTCTGACCTGGGATACTCCAGCACTGCCCTTTGTTATTGTACACCTTCTCCCTGCTGCAGGGTGGCCGGCGCAGCCCGGGCAGTGCTGCAGAGCGAGGCCCTGAGCTGCAGGTGCTCCTGCTGCCCCTTGCGTACCTTGGGCAAGCAGCGCTCCAGGGCGCCTGGCAAGCCTGGCTGTGGATACCTCTGGTGACTCCAATCCCCTGCTTCTCTCGGCTGTGTTGAGGGGTGCATGCTGACAGCTAACCCCACCGCTATAAAAAGACAAATTACTGGATACTACCCACAGCAATCAAGGAGTGATGAGTAAGCAGATGGCACACCTTGCAAGACAAAAAGGAGGTGTTAGCTTGACAGAACTGATAAATTTTCAGGGCAACCATTATCATAAATACCAAGTAGAGTACAAAATCTGTAAAACCAGTGATAATAGGCAGAAGATAAACAAGTGTGGGCTGTTTTTTGGGAGGGGATGAGAGTGGTAAAGGAGGAGAATTTGGGAGTAGAAAGAGGAGGATATACAGGGAAACAACTCGTGGAGCGGAGGTTATTGTGGCACCAAGCAGCCCCAGGCCTGATCCCGTTGCCTCAGGACAACGCACCCATCACATTTTGGCCCTGTTTTCTGTTAAGTGGTGAAAAACAACTAAGATAACTGAATTGTTGAACTCCCAAATTAACTGGAAAAGTGCAATGTGAGGCGATGATTTATTTTCATTTGTTTCTTGCAGCAGACTATGCAGAGTTTTTCATTGAAAATGTATGCTGCTGCAGTACCCGTGTCCACTGAAGCGCAGTGACAGAGCATCTCCTGAGAGGTGTCTAGCTGTTCTTCAGCTCAGGACCCTGTCTAGTTATTTGTATTGCACATGTACTTAGTCAAGCAAAGGACAAATACAGCATGGGGCAGTTACAAAGGGACATTGACCCAGGGTAATCTGACTTTCATTTTAATTCTGCAACCTGGTCCTAAGTGAGGAAGTCAGAAACAACCACTCTCCTCAGGGTTCTTTTGTTCGCTGGAAGCTCGGTGCTTCCTTTCGAGTCTCCATTTCCTCAGCAATAACCCTCAGTTAACATCATCATTTATTTCCGGAAAATGTGTCACACTATCACCGGATTACTATTGTATCAGAGGCAACCGTACGAATCTTAAACTGCGGGTCCGACGCGGCTCTTTTCAGCCTTCTAGCTGTGGTGTTGCCTTAAGAAAGGAGTGTGCTGACGGGGG
>VYZW01016395.1:2847-13536 GCA_013401315.1 Balaeniceps rex | reverse complement strand
CGGGGCTCGTCCCGAGGGGGCTCCGCGGGGCGCCGGCGGCTGCTCCTCGTCTGGCCCCGGGGGACGAAGCGAGCCAAACGCTCTGCGCTTTGCGGGGAAGAAGGTCCCTGGTGCCTGCGGCGCTGCCACTGCTCGTCGGGGTTACCCTGTAAACACCAGCGAAGTTGCCGTGCAGTAACGTAGCGCTCTTCTTCACTAATAAAAATCAGCTCTGAACCTCCCCTCCCCCCAAAAAAACCCCAACCAAAACCAAATAAACCAAAACAACCTAGTGTTGAAGGGGTCCCAGAAGTACACTAGGAGTCTGTGTGAGCTTTCTTTCGAAAAAACTCTTGGCTCTGGTTTTACTCACTCTTAAACTTATCCAGTCTTCTTAGTGTTTTTCTTACCCACCTCGATCTGCTGGGGTTAGGCAGAAAAAATCGGCAGGTTGTTTCCTCCGTGGACTCCTCTTAAGGTTGTTTCTTCTGCTGTTTTGTGTCTAGTGGATGGTCGTTCTTTCTGTATAGCTGATAGGGTGTTGTGGAGAGTCTCTCCCATGAAGTTCCAGAGGTGTGGTGTCAGTGTTGTGTGGGAGCACCTGTGCCCTACTTGATGTTTGCCAAGTTAATATGCTCTCGTGCATCGGGTTGATTGGAAGGGATGTCTTTACCTATGAGAGTGATGGATGGCTTTTTTTAAAGTTGAGAGAATTGTGACTTGCAAACAAAAGTAGATAGTGTTTGGTGGAAAGGTTAAACATAGTAGAGTGGAGTTTTGCACCTTTTCTGAAGAATGCTGCTTGGTTTTGTTTATGTTGTTTCACATTATAGCATGTTGTCTTAGTCCACTGCAAATCTTCAGCCTTGTTTTCAGTGTTGTGAAGAGGAACATATGCAACGCTGTGGTTGCTATACTGGAAATACATAAAATGATTTGGGGTTTTCTTCCAAATGGAAAGTTCCTTGTGCATGAAAGATTTATCTACTTCTCGAAGCAGGTGTGTTTTTGCATGAAACTGTTCACTCAGGTGATTACGTTCTTTCCTGCATTGTAAACTACTGTTTGACACTGCTAGATATGAAACTATATAGTTGAATCCTTCTAATATAGGATTGCTTGTTTCTCTTAAAGGTCTAATAAAAAAAAAGGTCGTCTTTTCCTAAATGCATTTGCCATTTTAATGTATAAGTCTGAAGAGTGTAGTTGTATCTTTCTCACTTGTAAGTCTGCTGTTAATGTCCTGGAAGATGCGTGAATATCTGTGTTTGTTTTAATTCCATCTGTTAGGGAGTTTGTGGATGGTTTGGTAGTACTTCTTTCTCTAAGTTCGCTTTGGTAACGATGCTTATAACTGAAAACGGCTTGTTTGGGTTGTGTGAGGAGGAGGCAGTCATTTGTTCTTACTGTGATTCATTCCTGGATAGTTTTCCAAAGAATCACAATTTTAGTATGAGATGGTCTGTTAAGCAATGAAAGAGCAAGGGGTTTCCATCCCTTTAAATACAAAGTACATATGTTGCCACTTAAAATGTTTGGCTCTTTTGTTGAGGAAGACAATTTTTATACAAGGATGAAAAAAATGGTCATTTGATCAGGAGTTGGATAATGAAATGATAGATTACAACTGAAAATACAGTATCTCGGGGCGGGGGGAATTCTTGCTGTGTGTTCTGTAGAGGTGACTGCCTTGAGGTGGCTGTGAAATGTCGCTTAGTTTCACCAGTTTGTGTGACTCCTGAAGAATCCTTCACGTGCAGCTATAGGGAGGTTTCCTGAGGTGTGGCTTATGTTGCTTTGTTCAAGTAAGAAGATGTGCAGTTAGAGGAAGGAATATCATTATTGATGGAGCAAGGGTTTGTTAAAATTCAGGGTTCAAAAGTATTTAATTCTTGCTCTTTGCTTTGAAAGAGTGATTTGTTCACCTATTGGTGATGCAAAAATTCGAAAGATTCTTTGAATGTTTTCTGGTTCTTTTTATATTCTTTGTGGAAGGCGTATTCATGTCTCGAAACCATACAAAAACTGTGCAGTGCAATTACTGACAAGTCATACAGGGATAAGATATTACAAAATGCACTCTTGTGGTTGTTGTATGTCACAGTGCCTTGTGGTGGTCGCAGGTTTGAACTTTCTATATATACAGTTCTTTGTGGACTGTTACTGCTGTTGTGTTGCCTGCATTGATTTTTGCCTCCATTTATTCTTTATTGCAGTCTAAAAGTTGGTTTTAATTGGTTGCCCACAGGATTGGCTTGGCTTCTGCTACTTGTTAAGAAAAAAACATCTGTCTTTGCAGGTAAGAGCCTTTGAATTGAAGACTTCTTTATATGCATATTGAGTATATCTTAAGAAATATTTCAAGCTTTTGGAATCTGTGAACTGGTATCAAAACACTTGGGTCAAATAATCTATAGCTAGTCTCTTTACTTTGACTCCCACTGGTGATGGTGGTTCTGGCAATGTTGTTCTTGTAAACAGAATTTTCTGCCAAACTAATGTTTTGTTGTTTCTTCAGCATGTGGTAGTCCGGAACACTGTCCCAGTTATTTTGCACTGTTGGAAAATGTAGCTACTTTGCTGCAGGCCACAGGTCTGCGTGTTTCTAACTATCGGAGTTTAGAAGTGTACAGTAATTGGTTCTAATTAGGTTTTGCAGCATTTAAAGGGATCAGATAGGTTCAAATTAGATCAGAGACTACTATCTTATCTAACAGGTTGATTTTAGCCTTTTTTTTAAAAAAAAGGCAAAACTGTAGTCTGCAGATTTAGCTTTTGCTAGACAGTCTCAGCCTGGATACTTAAAATTCCTCCTACAATACTAGTGTTATTCCAGTTCTTAGTCTTTGTCCAAGAATTGCCAAATATGTTGTGCGTGTGTGTGTACCGCATGGGTATTGTACTTTAATACTCCCCAGGGACTACGTTGAATCTTCTAAACTTCTCTTAATTTGAAAAATGCATACATCTTAAAAGGCTAGTCTGGTGTTTTTATCAATTTATGCATATGACCCAAATTCTGCTTATTTCACTGACTAGCACATAGATGGAAGAAGTAATAATGTCATCTTGTAGACCTTCTTCTAGTGTAACATCAATGTTTTTAAAGATGTTACTGTCGAGACACATAAACATGCTGTTAAGGCTCATCAGATGAGTTGAATCAGATTGATTGTCAGGAGACCTTTACTCTCCATTTCTGATCTTGGCTTGCTAATGAGGATGGCTTGTCCATAGTACAACTCTAGGATTCTGTGCTTCTGGTCTCTCCAAAAATATACCAAACAGACAAAATGACAACAAACCCCACTTTTGCCTTAAAGTACCTTTTTGTACAGTGGGAAAAGCAGGCAGCCTGAGAACACCTCTAACAGCCCAATGAAAAGCCTTCAATGCACACTTAACAGGCGTGTATCAATGCACACTTAACAGGTGTGTAGCCCGTTCTGTGTCTGAAGTTAATGTTGTCTCTGCACATATGTTGACCTTTACAAGTGAACAGTGAAATATTTGAGCAGGCTTTGTTTTTTCATTAGTTGGAAAATTTGAGTGAGTGGGTTATTGTCTCCTAAGTGCTTTTTGGAAAAAATTGGACTTGAGTGCTTAGAAATGTGAAATTTGGCCCGTTTGGTCCTTGTGATTTTTCTTTAAATCACAGAAGTGAAACAAATACTTTGTTAAAGCACTGAAGCAGTTATGTTTTGAGTTGACAAAATATTTTTTTGCCAAAAATATTTGATGGAGTAAAGTCCTTAAAATTATTTTTATTCATACCATGCTACTGTTAGCTCTTGCTTAATAGCAAGCGTTTGCTTAATATCATGCATGGAACTAACTACGCTGAAGTCATTGCAGTTAGTTTTTCTAGCACCTATATGCCTAAGCAGCTGTTTGGTTTTTTTTTTTGTCGATAGTGATTTAGTGAAGCTAAATAGAATACTTAGTAACAAAACTTTGAGAGCTCTCTTAGCATTTATAATGAAGTTTTGAATTTAGTGCAAGATTGAAACACTTGCGTTATCCCAGAAGTTATGTAAATGTTCAAATGCTCGAACTCTTAAGAATTCTCTTGTGACCTTATGTGTTAATTTGTCTTCTGGGCTGGATTCATGGAATCATTAGTAAATGCAGTTATCTAGCAGGTGTCAGTTGCGATAAAGAATATATGATGTTCTAAACCAACAGATCTGAGCAGAAAAACCTTCCCAAGTTGTCTTTGTTCAACTAATGGCCATATCAGATTGTCATCCCTTTTGCATTAGTAAGGAAATAAGTAAAAGTAATCTCCCATTTAACACAAGAAACTTCGAATGTCTAACTGATGCATAAAAAATTCTGAAACTCATGTCTTTATAATTGGTAATAGAGAAAATGTAAACCTCCTAGCAAGATTTGCTATTAGTATTATTTTAGTTTTAAAAGTATAGATGCAAAACCAGGGATGCTTTTGTACCGCTTGCTCGCCTCAGGATCATGTAATTCAAAAGCAATCCTGTAGCATAACGTAGTAGACTTTTGTTTTTACAATCCCCTTTAGTATGGCTTCCTTAAAGTAGGCAGAATTTTCACTTTAACTTTAGTTTCAGAGATTGCTATCCATGTTAGGCAAATTTAAAATAAAACTACAGAATCATTGAAAAATACTGCTTTTTTAAAACAGTGCAAAAAGTCTTATATGCTTTCTTAGATGTGTACATAACATAGATCTTACTTGTTGTTTTCACATGGGCCTGTTGTTTTCACATGAGCCAGTTATTTTGCTGTTGGAAAATGATTGGGCAATGAACTTGAGAATAAAGTTAAATGTAAGTGTCACTATAAGAGATAAATGCAAGATGTTGCTTTTGTTACCTTGCTGTGGAGATGGGAAAGTTGCTTTTTAAAAAAAAAAAAATCCCTGAGGCTTAGTATATATTCCCCTTTCTGTTTCTGCCATTCCTTGGTGGAGTAGGGGTTTTCTTAGTGGTATGTACAGCTAGATTTTTTTTTTTTGAGACCTTGTCATGTTTGTCTTGCAAGTTCCAGTCTCTCGAGACAGTGCAGTAAGGAATCGGACGTTCATTCACAGCAGTTAGAGCAGCAGAGCTGACTTTGTGCCAGTGGGCTTGTCTGCTGTTTCCTTGAGGGAGAAAGGCCCTCCATACTTTTCTGGTGTCAACTGGATGTGGGCCAATGCCCTTTAATACCCCAGTATGTTGCTTGAGTTCATTAGTGTATGGAAGGGTTTAGCTCTGGTTTATTGGGCAGCAAACCCAAAATACTTCTGATTTCAAATGGGTACTTAAGTTCCATCATGCAAACAAAAGAATTGTTACTCTTGTTTTCATTAAGTACTGAATTCAGCTTTGCCTGGCATGGTTAAATTGTTGGACAGTGGCTTTACCTAGTAGTCAAGGATGTATTCAAGGCATGTTTACTCTAAGGTGATTGGAAGACCTGGACAGGCAAACGCAGCTGACTTAAAGATTTGACTGTATGCTGGGATACAATACTTAGCTGAGTGGGAAATGTTGGGAGATAGTTACTGATTGTAGTTGGTCATAGCTTTGGCATACGGCCAAATGTCTTTGATGGTACACTGCCTCCTGGTGTTGCATTGTATCACCTGGTTCATCCTTGATTTCAAATGCTTACTTAACACCATTTGTATGTGACTAGTGGGAGCCTTAGAGGTCTTCCGTACAGATACTGAACTGGCTTGTGCTTAGGAAGTCAAGAAGTTTCAGAGGTGAAGTGGCTGAGGTGAAACAAGGTGCTGCTGCTGACTGTTTAGGATGAGGGGCTGGCTTTTGAACTATGCTAGTATTAATATGATGCTTTCAGTCTTTACTGAAGATTTGTCAAGAATAAGTGAGAATTGCCTCATTTTCTGTTTATCTTGAACTTCAGATATGACCTCAGGCTCTTCTGTAGAATGTGTACGAGGTAATTGTCAAGATCTATGGGTTCAAAATTGATCTTAAGCTTCTGCTAACCTCAGCTGCAGAGGTAAAAGTCATTTACTTGTGCCTGAGATGGAAGGTGTAATATTAGACAGAATATCTGCAACTATTAAAAAATTATACCTTGTCTTTGAAAGTTGTAAAGGCCAAATATCTAGCTAGGATATGCATAGATGTTAACGTAGTTTAGGTGAGGTCTGTGTAGTCACAAAATGTCTGGAGCTAACTTATAACGCTTAGCTAGCTTCATGGTCACCTAGACCTCTTGCATTTGCTATGAGAAAAATACAAGATCAGTATAATCTAGATGGTCCCTGTCAGGATGTCGTGTGAGTCGTACTGTTTCTAGCTGTATGTAATGGGTTTTTGTTCGTAACCAACCCACTGTTACGTTCCTAGTCATCTTCACCTGGCAGAAGATAAAATCTCTCCCCAAATTAAAGAGAACTGTTTATTTCCCATAGGTGTGCAGAATTTTTCGCAGTCACTTTGCCAGGTACAGTGGATACCATATCAGTGTATGGTAAATTAATTTTGTTTGCTTGGCTAAAATACTCATTTTGCTTATCTTCCATTAAATATTCAACTACTGATACAAGAGTTCTGATTTTTGCTGTTCCTTAGGTTTTGGGTTTTTTTTAACTGACACTTGTGGGTCTTAGTTATTTTGGAATTTCTAGTGCAAAATGTATACTAATTGTGTTGGTAAATGTTTAATACTTCAATCTGTATGAAGTAAAGAAACATGAATAAGGAACTTGGAATATAAACATGCTTAATCTTTGCAAGATGTTGTTAGGTGTTTGTAAACAAATATAGTAGATGGGGTCTGTAGGTAATTGCATGGTGTCATAAACAGTAGTCTGACATAGCCGTTGCCTTTTCTCATCTGCAGGTGTGTGTTGTTTCAGCGCAGCATGGCTGTGGTCATCCGCTTGCAAGGTCTCCCGATTGTGGCGGGGACCATGGACATTCGCCACTTCTTCTCTGGATTGACCATTCCTGATGGGGGCGTGCATATTGTAGGGGGTGAACTGGGTGAGGCTTTCATCGTTTTTGCCACTGATGAAGATGCAAGGCTTGGTATGATGCGCACAGGTGGTACAATTAAAGGGTCAAAAGTAACACTATTGCTGAGCAGTAAAACTGAAATGCAGAACATGATAGAACTCAGTCGTAGGCGTTTCGAAACTGCCAATCTAGATATGCCACCAGCAAATGCTAGCAGGTCAGGACCACCACCTAGTTCTGGAATGAGTGGAAGGGTTAACTTACCTACTACTGTACCTAACTTTAATAATCCTTCTCCTAGTGTAGTAACTGCTTCTACTACTGTGCATGAAAGCAATAAAAACATATCCACATTTTCTACTGCCAGTATGGGGACTGCACCTCCAAATCTTGGGAGTACCTTTGGTAGCCCAACATTTAGCTCAACTATACCTAGCACAGCATCCCCAATGAACACAGTACCTCCTCCACCAATCCCTCCTATCCCAGCTATGCCATCTTTGCCACCAATGCCTTCTATTCCCCCGATACCTGTTCCACCTCCTGTACCCACACTGCCTCCTGTTCCTCCGGTTCCTCCGATACCCCCTGTGCCCCCTGTACCTCCAATGACACCTATGCCTCCCATATCAGGAATGCCTCCTATGAATCCTCCACCTGTAGCACCTTTACCCACGGGAATGAATGGGTCTGGAGCAGCAGTGAATATGAACAGCGGCTTGAATCCATTGTTTATTGGTCCTATGAATCCTGTAAATCCTATCCAGATGAATTCTCAAAGTAGTGTCAAGCCAATTCCAATCAATCCAGACGATTTGTATGTCAGCGTTCATGGAATGCCCTTTTCTGCAACAGAATCTGATGTGAAAGAATTTTTCCTTGGGCTCCGTGTGGATGCAGTCCATATGCTGAAGGATCATGTAGGTCGAAATAATGGAAATGGACTAGTTAAGTTTTTTTCTCCTCAAGATACATTTGAAGCACTGAAGCGAAACAGAATGCTGATGATTCAGCGCTATGTTGAAGTTAGTCCTGCAACAGAGAGACAGTGGGTGGCTGCTGGAGGCCACATAACTTTCAAGCAAACCATGGGTCCCTCTGGGCAGTCGCACCCTCCTCCTCCCCAGGCTCATTCTAGGTCCAAATCTCCTGGTGGACAGAAAAGGTCACGGTCGAGATCTCCCCATGAGCAGGGTTTCTGTGTTTATTTGAAAGGTCTTCCCTTTGAATCGGAGAACAAACATGTGATAGATTTTTTTAAAAAGCTGGATATAGTTGAAGACAGCATTTATATAGCTTATGGACCTAATGGGAAGGCAATCGGAGAGGGTTTTGTCGAGTTCAGGAATGAAGCTGATTATAAAGCAGCTTTGTGTCATCATAAGCAGTACATAGGGAATCGCTTTATTCAAGTTCATCCAATTACTAAAAAGGCAATGTTAGAAAAGATAGATGTGATTCGTAAAAGGTTGCAGAACTTCAACTATGACCAGAGAGAAATCCTCATGAATGCTGAGGGAGAACCAGGCTCGCCAAAATTGTGTGCACATATATCTAATATTCCATACAATATAACAAAAATGGAAATCCTTCAGTTTCTAGAGGGACTGGCAGTAGAAGAAAATTCTGTACAAATTCTTGTTGATAATAATGGGCAAGGTTTAGGACAAGCACTGGTTCAGTTTAAAGCTGAAGATGATGCTCGTAAGGCAGAGCGTTTGCACCGTAAAAAACTGAATGGAAGAGATGTTGTTTTGCGTTTGATAACTGTAGAAGAAATGAGAGATATTGAGAGAAACCCACCATCTCAAGGGAAAAAGATACTGAAAATACCAATACAAGGAAATGCGACTGTGCCAGGAGCACAGGGCGCTGGTGGGGATGAGCATGCCTTCTTGGGGGGAAATTCTAAAGAAGCAAACAATGGTCCTCCATTTAATTTCCCTGGTAACTTCAGCGGGTCTGGCACATTTGGTCCCCCTCTACCACCACCTGGAATAGGTGGCTTTCCTGATTCTAGACCAGGAATACCTACAGTTGCAACTAGCGGTTTACCTGGTGCAGGTATTGAGGTCCCAGGTTTTGCAGGTGGTCCTGGTAATTTGAGTGGACCCGCAGGTTTTGCAGGCGGTCCTCAGACTTTTGGTAATGGTCCTGGCAATTTAAGTGGACCCCCCACCTTTGCTGCTGGTCCTCCAGGAATTGCTAGTGGTCTTGGACATTTAAGTGGACCTCCAGGGTTTGGACCTGGACCAGGAAATATACATATTAGTGGACCCCCAGGTTTTGGAACAGGGTCTGGTAAGCCAGGACCAACTGTCATTAAAGTGCAAAATATGCCCTTTACTGTTTCGGTGGATGAAATTTTGGATTTCTTTTATGGTTACCAAGTGATCCCTGGTTCAGTGTGCTTAAAGTACAATGAAAAAGGCATGCCCACTGGAGAAGCAATGGTTGCATTTGAGTCTCGTGATGAAGCTATGGCAGCTGTTGTTGATTTAAATGACAGGCCTATAGGCTCCAGAAAAGTAAAACTTGTTTTAGGGTAGCTGTTAATATAAAGTAATTGTAGAATAGATACTCATAGTGCTGTGATAAATGCATCTGGATTGGTTTTTATAGTATTTCCAGGATAGAACCTGTGGATTGTTTAAATTGTAAAACAGATTGGTTTTGATAAGACAGAGCACTGGGTTAGCCATTACATAAGAAACACTGCAAGGATAGATGCGCAGTGGATTTTCCCATACAAATATGTGGAGAAGCTAGACTGATTCTTATTCATCATAGAAGTTTGGTAAACTACACTGGACACAGTGCTTATCAAGGAATCTAGATTGGTTTTACGTAGTTTCGGATAAGGGAAATAGATGAAGTCAGTGAAGTTCTTCAGTGGGTGCTCTTGCAAGCCATTGTAAAATAGATAGCTATTTCTAGATTTGGTTAAAAGCTGGCTGAATTTGCTTTGTTTACAGGTCAAAGCTTTGTTTAAAGTCCTGATTTTACTCTGCAACTGAACGAATTCTCAGTGTACACAGATTAATTGTTTTGTGTATGTATCTTCATTTTTTCCAAGATTCTCACTGTATGAACAGTTGAATTATGCCCATTGCTGATGTGTCTACCCAACTAATTCCTCTAAGTATGAGCAGAATCATTCTGTAAAATTCAAGCTGTTCTTTGTGGAATAACCTTTAGTTATTTATATATTGCAATTATAACTGTGCAGAATAAGACTTTTGCCACAAGTATAGCTAACCTCAAACATTATCATATGAGTTTTATAGTACACTTATAAAACATTTGCAGTAGAAGTAACAACTTGCAAATACTCATTATTGTTTAAGTAGCTTGATTTGTTAGGATTACATGAATCAGTTGGGATAGGATCTTTGACACTAGTTGGATATTGATGTTGTATTTCTCATGTGTCTCTTGAACTCCTTACATAGAGTCTCTGCTAAGAGAACCAAAGTGGTGATTATTAGTAGAAGATTGGAGNCCTTGCTTGGCTTATGATAAATTTTAAGACTTGGGCATTGCCTGAAAAATCCTGCTACTCCCTGCAAATCATTGTACTTAAACATAGTAAACGTTAAACCGTTTTGTTTTTTGGACAAAGAAAAACAGTGCCTTTTGGTGTTGCATATCATGGAACACTGAAGTGTATGGTCAGGCAAAATTGAGAGGTGCAAGTGGCAACAGTTTTATTCATGTGGTGTGTAGGAGAGATTTGAAAACCTGTGCAGCGCTGCAT
>VYZW01016392.1:0-12507 GCA_013401315.1 Balaeniceps rex | reverse complement strand
ATCCCTGTGAATTAGACAAGTCATTCTGATTCAGTATCATAAATGTTATTTATTAGAGGTCTGTGCTGTTGTTATTTTCAAAGTTGTTTGCCTTGGGTGGTCAAGACAACAAGAAACAATGAAAGTTCACATAGGGAAAAAAAGGAGTTTAGCTTAAAACTGGAAAAAGAAAATACGTTTCTCTTTAACAACACATTGTATAATTAGTGTTGAACTCTGGTATTAGAAGCTGTTGCGGGTGAAAAAATAGCAAGATGCAAAAATGTAGATGAAAACCAGGAGTATGCAGAGTAAACCTAATGCTAAGAAAAATACAGAAGAGATATTAAACCTCCAACTTCAACCTTTTGTAGCTTTTGTAGATAGATAAATGGAGGAAGATGATTGTTTCATGTCTGGTTGCTTCCCTTTTTTTCTCTAGTGTTGTGTGCTGGTGGAGATGATGATGTAGGTAGGCCTTGCCTCAGGCTAGTATGACAGTATTTCTGTTTCTAACCAAAATCTTAGGCAAAGAAACAGGTGGCCTAGTTTCGGAGGAATGAAATAGCTACAGTAAAGATTGAGAACTAAGCACAGACAAGGATGTAAAGATCTTGCTCAGCAGAGAACCTAAGCTTGCATCTGCCCTGAAACATCTAAATAGGCCATTTGGCTTTTTATATCTTTTCAGACTGGCAAATGATCAAGTACTTTGCAGAACTGGTCTGCAAATAACTCAGCAGAAATGTGGTTGTCTAACTTTGGACACGTAAAATTAGGTAGATAATTTAGTCATGTGGTCTTCTTACTGCTACAGTTATAGCAGAGATTTAACCTGTCTTCCTTCTATTATACATACTAAAGCACTAGAGTACATCCTTGTCTTATGCAAAAGCCATTGCTGTGTTTTCCCTGCACATCATTTGATAACTGTGCATTAATGGAAGAACATACTGTAGCAGCAAAATGTATTGGTACAAAACAAAAACGAGAGCTTGCATCTTGAAAAACGCAAAAATCTATTTCAACTTAGTGTCTCATCATTCTTCATGGAGGTTGTTCTCTATTTTGAATTAACAGCACTCCTGTTCTGACTAGACAGATGAAGAATGAGAGTTATAGATGGGTTTAATTTCATTGAGAGAGAGAAGCGCTGACTTTCTGCGTTCTATTAGCATGTGGAACACTGGGGAAAACATGTTTGCTAATTCATTTCAGCAGGGCGAAACTTGAAAAAGGTCATGTAGTTTGGGTTATCCCTGATACTGTTCTCACTTCTACCAAGAAGGTACCACAGATTTTTCTACAACTATGTATAAAAAATATTGAAAAAAGGAATTTACCTTCAATCCAATGGAATTTCAAAATATGTAAACCAAACACCTTCACAGCTGTGTCATTTGGCCTTAATATTTACAGTTCTCCAGAAATTTTTCCTTATTTTTTCCCCTATTCTTGAAAGAGTGAGGCTGCTATTAATTAAAATATGTTTCATTATTAATTTCTGTTTCTAAAATAACCAGATGAAGTCTCATTTCCTTGGATCATTCAGTAGGTGAAGATGAATGTAATTGTTTTTCCATTTATTTTCCTTTATAAAGTTTAATAATTCATTGATATTTTATATAAGTTTGGTTTAATGCCATAAGCTTCCAATATAATAAGGTAAAATAAACAATTTGTGACTATTGGACTATCCAAGCGAACAGTTTATAGGTCTCTGCAAGATACAGAATAAAGATTTTCACCCTATTGCAAAATCAAAGTACCAATTACGATTACCTAACTGGAAGAGGGTTTTTTAGCAGTTTAAAGTTGCAGTATTTTCTATTAATCTTAGTTCAGTGTCATGAAAATATGAAATCAATTAACTTGGGATTCTGTTTATTGAACAAGGCAAGTGAAGGAATGTATCCACTACCTGGCAATTAGCTGAAATACTTGTATTTCAATAGGAAGAGAATAAAACAGAAGATTTAGTAAAGGAGTAAAATGCTTCCCTGTTTTCCTTATTCTTTAATTTACAAAGCTTCTCTTTTCAGTGGAACTGGACTTACATATGGTATTGTCAATGAACATGAAGAGCCTCAAGTATTCTAGGTAAAGAAGAAAAAAAAAAAAAGTTCCCAAGTCCCAAGGTCAGATTTAACCTTTAATTTTGGAGACTAGAGATAAGTATAAGCCCTTTGTTTTCTGAGCTCTCATTTTAAATATGATATAAATCAACTTTTTAGTGACCCAGCTGGCCTGCAGCTAATCACCGTTGTCATTAGCGCAGATTAGAAAATTACCAGGTTGATTAGTCCTGCTGGTGTCAGCTGCTATAAGGAGAGAGTGGTTTTTTTTCTTTTTAAATTGGAGGATGAAATTAACTTTTCTGAAGTCCATAAAGTTGTCCTATAACATTTATACAAAATGTCATACATTACTGAAATGAGCTCAAGGTCTAAATACTGTTGGGAATTGCACAGCCTGCAGTATCTGTGGGTATGGGAAATTACTGAACTGAAATTGAAGTCTGCATAGATGTCTCTGCTTGACTCTAAAGTCCTCTGTTGGGCAGAGTGCTGGGAATCATGGATTTTTTTGCTAAGATTTAACTGTATTGAACTAATTAAACCAACATTTCTCGTCACTTCTATTTCTGACAAATGTGTAGAAATTATCCCAGTTAAGACGGGGGAATCCTCCTCTTGACAGGAACTAGGCACAAGCTCTACATTTGCAAAACACTTCATCAATTGTTTGACATTCTCTTCCCTTGCTCCCCTCTCACAGTTTCAATTTGCAATTTGCAAGATGTATTATCAGAGATTCAGGTAGCTATTAAACATATTGAGCAAAGATAAGCAGATAGTAATTTGTGGCAAGTTCACAGACTGATGGAATGAGCTTCAAATATTAATTTTGATGAAAGTTTCATCAATGCCTGCAAAAAAGCTTCTTAAATTGTCTCCTCCCTGAAGTACAGGAAGTAAAGCCCTGGCCTTGTTACGATCAATACCATGCCTCCTGTTGACTTCTCTGGACCAGAAACTCGTACCAAATTTTCATTAAATGTGAAGTCTGAGTAGTCAAAAAATCCAAGCGTGCAGGAGAGGTTGATAGTTAATAAAGTTTTTGTGACTAGCATCCATGGCTAGTGTACTATGGTTGTCACACTTAAACTAGGAAGTGTTTTCATAGTATATTAAATAATATCAAAGTTTAAGTAAGAAATAAGAGAATTATTTTAATTAACCTGCACATACTCTTACCTAAGTTTATTCATATATTGTTGGATAATGTCTTTGATGCTATGATTTAATATTTCTCCCACAATAGGGAAAACACTGCAGTAATTAATACCTTGCCTCATTTGTCAAGATCTAACTCACTTGCATAAGATATCTCTCATCTGAAATGTAATTTGAGAAATTCAAATGTACTTCCTCCTTATAAAAGGATAAAGGTGTGGAGCATAATGAGACATTCTGCTAATACTCTGCACATTAAAGATAATTTATTGTATGGGAATGGTTATTGCAGACTTTATTATTAAATAGAGGCTAAAAATAATCTCTTTTTTCCTTACCATTAATAAGTAGTTTATACACATGTTCCTCTGCATCAACATCTTCCACATAAGCATGTGTTTGATCCTGATGGACAAGGTTTATGAATTTATAGTCATCAACATTATTAATTGCCAGTGGCAAGACTGATTTGCATGTTTTTTTCTAGAGAGATTCCTGGTAAAGTAAGGATACAAGAGTATGCGAAAGAAAACAGATGGACTTTTCAAAGTTATTCTGATCTGAGTCCCAATAACAGACTTACAAAGCTCCCAGTGGCTTCAGACTGAGTCTGATTGCAAGCATAATTTGCTACTGAATGTGTGTTTAATTAAGCATTCATTGGACCACAGATGAGAATGAAAGATTAAGAATGAAAAACTGAGTTTATAGACTGATAGTTATGGCACTCAGCTGGGACATGGGAGAGAGAAGTCCAAGAAATTATTTATTTGCAGCACCATAATAACTTAAGCAGGAGACAGTGAGAGAAACTCGGTCCAGACTACCTCATAGCTTCATGGTCAGCCGATAACTGTGGTTTGCATGAAATCTAGTTGTAAGTCTCTGCTTCCAGCCAGGCAGGATGGTAATTCAGAACATATCTTCACCTTCAGAGTAAGCAGGGAGCGGATGTACAGTACATTTCTTCTTGTCCTGGTTGTTTGGGATGAGGCCTGAATCGATAGATACCTATGAGGCCACATGACTGAGGAAGGAGATGCTGAGTTGGGAATAGCCTGGTGACTGCAAATAAGAGAGGGGTGTTAAATGGTTCTATGGTGTGAAGATTTAGGTGGGATTTTGTTGGCTGGTTAGTGAAGACCTAAGCAGACAGACAAATGCAAGCAGAAGCACATAATCACTGGATATAAACAATTACAATGGCATAATGTGTTTGTTAGAAACTTGTAACTCTTTTTGAGCTTGGAGCTCACGGGTGGTGGGCTGAAAAAAGGTGGTGAATGGAGCTCCTTTAGGCCATAGAAATTCCATATAATGAGAATACAAGTCAAGAAAACTAGGCTGGGTCAATCTTGCAGCAAAAAAGTAGAAAGGAAGCGCTTTATCTCATCGTGGAAAAGTCATGTTTCACAAAACTTTTAGTGCGCAATTCTTAAGAGCAACAGTTCTGTTTCTTGTTTAAAATGTATAATTAATACTGTCATGAAAGAAATTAATATTTAAATTCTGTCCCTAATTATACCAAAGTATTCCCAATTGTTTTCTGTATGTAGACACAGCAGTTATCTAGCAACAGAAGACCCCAAATTAATTTGAGGATTTATTTACACACGTCTGTGTATACACATACATGCATGAAGCTTTTACTGTTTTGCTTAGCCAGGACAATCTGATTTTAGTTTCTCTGGTTTGCATTTTTGTTTTATTTTTGTGAATAATAAGGTGCAGTTTTACTTTTTGTCAAACTTTGTTATTGAAATTTTCCCTAATGTCTTTTCTTCCTCCCTTACTGGAAGAACAATGACAGACAGCAGTGGTTTAGGTTATTCACAGCTGTCTTTTGTTTGTTCATAGGTTATTAATTTGCCTCACATCAGAATATAGAGAAATCTAGCTGTCAGTAAGCTGTAATAGGGAAAAAGGAGTCAAATAAAGCTTTGGAAAGCTTCCTAGTCCCATACTCCAGCTAAAATTTGAGGTTAAAGTGAAAGTTTGGGGCTAAAATCCTTATTTTTTAAAAGATTCTGTAGAGATACTGGTATCCAAGGTAGACATATGTGTTAGAAAAAACAAAGTTTCCCATCATGAAGTTTTAACTTTTTGACAGTACCTTCAGAACAAAGCTTTTCTCTTCCTTACTGAAATAAATTTATTCATAAAAAATTAGACATCTTCAATCTGCAAATTACAAAAATAATATGATTTATTTTGTAATTGATTTTTAAATGACCAAGATGTCTGTATAAGTTGGTTATCTTTTTCCCAAAGAGATTTACCCATTAAATGTTTGAATTCTGCATCGTTAGGTAGATGGCTAGTCACCTTAATCACTGTCCTGGTTTCAGCTGGGATAGAGTTAATTTTTCTTCCTAGTAGCTGGCATAGTGCTGTGTTCTGGATTTAGTATGAGGATAATGCTGATAACACACTGATGGTTTAGTTGTTGCTAGGTAGTGCTGACACCAGTCAAGGACTTTTTCAGCTTCCCATGCTCTGCCAGGTGCACAAGAAGCTGGGAGGGGGCACAGCCAGGACAGCTGACCCAAACTGACCAAGGGGCTATTCCATACCATACGACGTCATGCTCAGTATAGAAACTGGGGTGAGTTGGCTGGGGGGCAGCGATCGCTGCTCAAGGACTGGCTGGGTGTTGGTCAGCGGGTGGTGAGCAGTTGCATCCCTTGTTTTTCCTGGGTTTTGTTTCTCACTCTTGTTCTCCTTTTCATTGCAATTTTTATTACTATTATTAATATTCTTTTATTTCAATTATTAAACTGTTCTTATCTCAACCCATGAGTTTTCTTACTCTTGCCCTTCCGATTCTCTCCCTCATCCCACCCGGAGCGGGGGGAGGGTGAGTGAGCAGCTGTGTGGTGCTTGGTTGCTGACTGGGGCTAAACCACGACAATCACATACTGTGTTGGACTAAAAAGTATGCAAAGCATTTTATAGGAATAAATAAACCCTCCTTTTCTAAGCAGTTACTCATGATAATAGTCTCAAGGAATTCAGATATGACTATTTTTGCAAGATTGGAGTCATGGACTGGGAGAGAAGCCTCTGTATCAGCAAACTTATAAGTAGTTAACCTCTGTATCTGAAGGCAGTAAGTTTCTATAAATCTTTATAAAAAGGAACTTGAGTGGTGGGACAGACAGTGTATTAAATATTTCCAATTTATTAAAGATACAAATTTACAAATCTGGAGGCTCGATACAGTTCAAATAATAGTGAGAGTGTGTGATATCCACATTCTTGGCAGGCATGCAAAGAACTGAAACATGATATGACTTTTTACTGTAGAATTTCTCAAAGTTGTCTGCTGGAAACCTTGCCTCTGGGGTTTCAGGAGTCAAGAGCCAGGTCTGGGGTTGCAGTTGCCAACCTGACTTCTTTGACTGAATTTCTGACTGACTCGTGATCTGATTCACAGTGTGGCACCTCACTCAGGGCTGCAGCCTCTCGCAAGGAACAGGAGGTCTTTGGTTTGATCTACTGCAAAGGAATTTGTGTGTTTCGATGATAACAGAGCAACAGCTTCTGTGAATCGTGCATGCATGGGAGCATGTCATCCTCATGGAAAGAGTAGGTAGTGCTAGTGTGAGAGACTCAGTCTCATCAGTCTGTAAATCTCCAGCAAGTGCATCCTAGGCAAAGCAGGTAACTCCCTCTGAAGGAAACAGTTCAGAAGGAAGTGAACTCCGTGGATCACTTCTGTTAAACTGTGGCTAGTTTCTCAATATCAGTGTTTCTCTTCCCTCCTTCTGACTCTGTGTGTGTGTGTGTGTGCGTGCACCCGCACATTTGTAGAAAGGCTTGGGGTGGGAGCCAGTGCTATAATTACTGTTCTGTTCAGTGTTGTACTGCTTGTTTTCCCAATGTACAACAGCGGATGTGGGCCTGCTGATGTAATAAATGGGTACAAAAGGTTAAATCTTGTTCAGCATATGGGGAGAAATTTTAGATAGGAGGAGGGTACAGCCCCTTTGCCAAAAATCTGATTCATGCAAGAAAAGGGGGGAGGAGTGATAGAGGAGAGAAAGGCTGCTGTTATTCTTTAACAAAAGACACTAGAAGCACAATCAGTAGATTCTGTCTTGACTGGAATTACATTGTTTTGAGCATATAATTGTTGGAAAAAATTGTCTGGAAGCAGCTAATGCTTACTTTAGCTTTCCCGGAGCATCTGTAGCTAGTTGCATTTCATGCTAGCAATCTTAACTTTTTAAAAACCTGACGAAGTCACTCTATGGTTATAAAATGAAACAGTTAAAAAGGACTCCGAAAATATGGGAATTTGCCTTTTTCAATCAATTAACTTCTGGTGTAATTTTTTTGGTCAGTTCTTAAATGACTGATGTTTTGACAGGTTGTATTATGCAGCTTCTCCTGGGGTTTTAAGGAGTTCAGTGATATTTGAGTTTAGTTCATACCTAAGCCCCAGAACCTTTTATAGTTTTGGCTGACTGATTTAGTTCCTTCTGTGCCAGGGATGGAAAGGCATGAGATCCCTAACACACAGCATCACAGGCATACCGCTTAAATTCATAGAATGAAAGACAGAGGATAAGACAAGTGTTAGAAAAATTTCCTTTACAGCTCTGAAATCATTCCTTTGTCTTACTGGACTTTTCTTTTCACAAGAAAATATGATCTGTTTCACAGAAAATCAATATATTTGCCCCTGATTACACTGGTACAAATTAGGATGCTAACCCAGAAAGGAGAGCCAGGCTGCCCTCCCAGTAAAGAAGCAAGAGCAGCGCTGAACTGAGAGGTGGAAAAGAAAGCTGCTGTTGCACCGTATAGCTGAGTAAAGACCATCTTCTAAAAAAAGAAACTGAGTACTGAAATTCAACAATAAAAAATAAATCTAGCAAATAGCACGAAGGTCAGAGATAAATATAACCATTAGGGGAGGGAGAAGGAAAAGGGGGAAGAAACAACAAAAAACCTTAGCAGAAGTGCAGCTGCAAATTGAAGTGACTAAGGAACATGAAAGAAGAAGAGGCGGGGTAGTTGGGTCCCTCAGTGGTAGGTGACTTAGCAATTGCATGAGTGGATACAGCCAGCTCTACAGGACACAGCATTTGGTTGTCATTCAAGAGGAACTGCTATTTAATTCAAAGTGAGAACAACAGAAAGAGTTCAGGAAAGTTACTCTGGGAAGATTAAAATGGAAATTTCAGTCCAAGTGACTGTGGTGCTGACTATGTTAGCTACCTAACACAGCTCTTTGCGTTTTCATCTGGTTTTTAGGTTTGACAGGAAGACAACGATTTTCTCAAAAGATATTTTTTCAAAAGTGCCCATGGCCCATTTCAGAAATTGCTTAGACTTAGTTTAGAATGGTAGAATCGTAGAATCACAGAATGATTTGGGTCGGAAGGGACCATAAATACCATCTAGTTCCAACCCACCTGCCATNAGGACAGGCTGAGAGAGTTGGGGCTGTTCAGCCTGGAGAAGAGAAGGCTGCGGGGAGACCTTCTTGCGGCCTTTCAGTACTTAAAGGGGGCCTATAGGAAAGATGGGGACAGTCTTTTTAGTAAGGCCTGTTGTGACAGGACAAGGAGTAATGGTTTTAAACTAAAGGAGGGGAGATTTAGACTGGATATAAGGAAGGAATTTTTTACACTGAGGGTGGTGAAGCACTGGAACAGGTTGCCCAGAGAGGCAGTGGAGGCCCCATCCCTGGAAACATTCAAGGTCAGGTTGGATGGGGCTCTGAGCAACCTGATCTAGTTGAAGATCTCCCTGCTCACTGCAGGGGGGTTGGACTAGATGACCTCTAAAGGTCCTTTCCAACCCAAAGCGTTCTATGATTCTATGATTCTGTGATTCTATGATCAGGTTGCTCAAAGCCTCGTGCAACCTGGCCTTGAACACTTCCAAGGAGGGGTCATCCACAGCTTCTCTGGGCAACCTGTTCCCGTGTCCCACCACCCTCACAGTAAAGAATTTCTTCCTAATATCTAATATAAATCTACCCTCTTTCAGTTTAAAACCATTACCCCTCATCCTATCACTACACTCCCTGATAAAGAGTCCCTCCCCATCTTTCCTGTAGGCCCCCTTTGAGTACTGGAAGGCTGTTATAAGGTGTCCCCGGAACCTTCTCTTCTTAGGCTAAACAACCCCAACTCTCTCAGCCTGTCCTCATATGGGAGGTGCTCCAGGCCCCTGATCATCTTCGTGGCCCTCCTCTGGACCCACCCGAGCAGGTCCATGTCTTTCTTACACTGAAGGCCCCAGAGGTGAACATAGTACTCCAGGTGGAGTCTCATGAGAGCTGAGTAGAGGGAGAGAATCACCTCCCTTCACCTGCTGGCCACAATTCTTTTGATGTAGCCCAGGATGTGACCAAAAAATCAGATATTTTGTAGAGTGGTCACAGAGGTGCTCTCTTATTGTGGGAAGGGGGAGAGAAAAAAGACAAGAATCACCCAGAAGGATGAGCCTCCTACTACCTCCTTTCATTAACCATAGAGGGAATCTAGACAGTTCCCATAGACCAGATACATTTATGCTGGTAAATTCAGGTGAAATCAACTGCTGTGTTTAGGCACTTCAGATCCAACATTTTCTTGCCATATGTTAGTGTAGCACTGGCTGTAAGGTACTTCTGATAGCTCGATCCAAGATCAGTAAGGAGCAGTACTGGAAGCTATCAGACTTGGTATTATTCGGACTGTCTGTTCTGCAGACTATATTAACATTTCAGCAACTGGGAGAGGAAAATCAATTTCTAAAAGAAAAGAAAATAATTTAAAAAAATATTTTGGAAATAGTGAAGTATAGTGTTCTGTTATTCATAAAATCGAAGTGGTTAGTGATGCTGATTGACCCAAGATGTTTCATTTAAATTAATCTTTGCAATAAGCTGCCTTCCTATGTAGTTTGGTGTACTTTTATCGTATTACAATTAATACTTCATGAAAATGTAGATCTAGTCACTGTTTTTCCTCCTGATCTAATGGGATCCTATTTCTTTTAATGCATCTGAGACACATGTTCCCATGAAGCAGAGCAGAGCTTGGCTGCAAGAAAAATGGTGCAGTGCTTCATGAAAAATGTCTTCTGAGGACTTTGACAAGCTAAAAAAGGGAGACAGAATTACTGTACGTATTAGGAGATATAGCATAACAAAATGGTGTTTGATACTTGGTTAATCTGACTGAAGTGAGGTACTTTGAGGCTGTTAGGTAGTCAAAATATCCTAGTCAGGTAGACTCTCAGTAAAACACTACATTTTTATTCATCTCTGGTGGACAATCAGCATCTTCCCAGAGAATTTTTGTTGCTTCAGAAACTGAATTTTATGTCAGAATATCATTATGATAGAAGATTCCCAAGTCATGTTACTCAGATGCTGATACGATCTGCTAACTGTTCCTAGAACTGCCTCATAACTGTCTCAAAATTTATGACCTCTGTTCTTCCTTTGGAAACAGAATATGTTGAAAGCTTCTACTGTTCTGGTAAGAACAGCATGGCCAATGAATAAGTGTATCATCCATTCTCTTAACAGTCAAAGATTTAATTAATCTCATGTTTATTTTCACCTTTTGGTCATCTGTCAGTTGTTCTGTGATAATAACTCGTTTTGGTTGGCTTAACACAAGTTAAATTTGCACAAGGTGAATTTGGCTGAACCTCAGCTGTATATGCCAGATGACATTTTAATGTATTTGTCTTTATAGTGGGGCAAATTCCATGGAATCCGTCTGTTGTACATTCAGACATCCTTAATACTGACCAAGATAGTGTTGACTGAATTGGTGGACATTACAGAAAACAGATCTTCAGGAAATTTATAAATCAGAAATTGGAGGTAGATATGGTGAACACCTCAGAAGAATGGTAGATAAATTGTTTCAGAAGAGGGATAACATGCTTTAGAACCCAAAAGGACATTTTTTTAGGAAGCTGTTAAATGCTGTCATAATTTACCTGTTTTTTTCACATTATGTTTTTGACACTAATTGCTGTCCAAATATCTAAGTTTTATGAGTCAGTTGTCATGGAGTGTGCCTATTACATTGAGTATACAAACCACATAGTGACAAGAAGGAATTACCATGTAAAGCTGTGAACCATGAAGCTCTGGCTGTTTGGAGAATGATGGCTTATTTTTCCTGCCATTGCTAAATGGGCAATGTGGTATATATGGGGTGAGATTAGGATGAGACAGGGGAGTTAAAAATTTCATGTTGGTCGCATGTGATCTGAGAATTACTTTGAAGGATTAGAACTTGAGAACTTCCTAGAAAATGTCTGTTATTTTCTTCCGTAGCCTCTCATACTACGTGTTGGTGTCTGTGACAGCAGTCAAAAGCTGTGCACCCAGGACTGTGGCACTTTGTGGAAGCTATCGTTCTGCTGAAGTTCCTCACCCACAGAAGAGACCAGGATGCAGAGAGCAAATTACAGCTTCTGTGAGGAACTAGAAATCCTTTTTACTTTTCCCCCTTCTGGTAAACTTTCCTATTTTGGGCCTATACATTTCTGCAAAAGCAATATATTGGGATTTTTTTTTCCCAGAAAATATATTTTATTTTCAAAGCCATTTAGTTAAAAAAAGTCTTTGTTCTAACCCCAGATGCACACACACACTTGTGTGTTTCTTCAAGCGTGCTGTGTTTCATCTACACTTATTTTACTGTGTTTTTCAAAACTGAAGATCCCACATGGAAGGTCTTTTCTGTATACACAATAAAACCAAAGCATTGCTATATCACATATAACTGAGGTTATGAAGAGGCATTTAGTTTTTATTTATATCTCTCATTAAGTACCGTAACAAGTCTACCTAAAGTTGTTCTCTTAGTTCTGAGTTTACTCTGAAGAATTTAGAAGCAGTTTTCAGTGCTGCTTTGTCCACTTAAGTGCCACCTACATTTTCAAGTATAAGGGAATAAACCTAGAAATAAGCCTTTTCACAACAGACAATCTTTTTGCTGTTCAGTAAGCCTATCTTTCCTTTCTTTCTCCTTGCTAGCCCAGCCAATCTTCACATTAGCTGAGTTATATTTGCTTTGTAATTGAATTTCAGTTTAATGTATTACTGGAAATTACTTTAAAAAAAAAATCGTAAGGGAAGAGGCCTCAGTACCACTTTCCCAATCTGAAAAATAACTTCCCCTGCATATACACCATCCAGATTTATTAGCTCTGTCTTTCTAACACAGAACACAGGCTGCTGGCAAAAAAGTATAACTGATAGTTAACCTCTTGGGCTAGAGAAAAGATTCAGCTTTCACTCTCTTTTGAGTTTGTTTTCTTTTCT
>VYZW01016391.1:18089-31027 GCA_013401315.1 Balaeniceps rex | reverse complement strand
GTGGAGGGCAACACCTCCGCCCCTCCTTCCTCTCCTGTCTCTTCTGAACTTATTCTTAACTATGTGGTTGGCTGAGGTAAGTGGTGTGGTCACCACGTAAGTGGTCAGCACTGTGCAATCACTAGGCGGGTCTTCATTACTAGTTCTGCATAGAGCTATTTAAGTGACCGGGACTTCAGTGTTTGTACCTGTACCACTCTGACAGAGCTGACCCTGGAAGCGTATTGTCCTATTTTCCCTTTTACAAGGACATCTTACAGCCTAGCTGTCCAAGTGTGCCGAGCAGAGCAATAACCCACAATTTGTCATTCCATTCTGGGCTAAGGCTGTTAAACGGTGAACGGATTTGATTCTGTGTCTGCTCTGACTGCATCTGTCTGATCAGTAAGATGGGATTCAGCTCCAAGTAAAGATGCCTAAATGCAGGGGTCTAAATGAAGGCATCTGGTATAATCTTATTAAAGCTCTGTTGCAGGTCTTCAGCATTATCTGAGTCACTTTCTAGACACTGCTGAAGGTACTGACTGGCAAATGAATTCAGATGCTCATACATGGGCTCAGTGGTGTTTTAGATTCCCTGGAATATCTTCCTTGGTTTTCACTTGCCACTATGGAAAGTTATTGCTGTGTTGTAGGTCTTCTGTCATCTTCACATGAGTGTCTTCCACACTACAGGGCATCTTAAATGTAACTCCATGTGTATGTACGTGCAACTGAATTGAGTCAAGATCTTCACTGACTATAATGGCAGCTTGTATGTACAGGTCACATGTAAACATCTGAGGTACCTAAATATTAGAGTTTGCTGACATTAGAGATACCTTAGGATGTTCCACCTGACTGTCCTGGATACTGTAGGCTGCCTGAAATGGCATTGTGTTTTTGTTCAGTCAACTGAATCGTGCTCCTAAATTGAGATGTCTTAGTCTCAGATTGAATGTTACCCCAACGGAATGATATAGGTGCCTTAAACAGAGGTTTTCTTCCATATTAGATACCCAAGGGTACCCCTGACATCTGCAGAGGTATAACAGATATGCCATAAGATTTCTGGACCTGAGTGGTGTTGCAGTGGCAGCTGGAGACAACGTCTCATGGAGAATAAGGACAGTGCTACACTGCTGGGTATTGCCATGATAGCTTCTGAGCAGGCCAGGTTAGATGTGCATCCTGCCCATGTCCCAGGCAGAGCCAGGGTGGCTGGAGCCCCGTGAAAGTCTGCCAATGCAGACTATATAGGTGCGCATGTGTGTGTGTACAGGTGTTTTATCTGGGTCACCTGCCTCACTTCAAAGGGAATATTCTGCTGCTTAGATTCTGGGAGGTCAGATGTGTTTCATTCCCTTCAGAGACTAAGCTGGTCCACCAGGTTAGGCAGTGAACCATCAGGGTTGCCAGCACTGCTAATGGAAGTGCTGCTTGGTTTTTTATTTCTTTGATGAATTTCGTTTTTCCTGAGCCTGGCTGACTGGGATGAGCAAATCAGGTAAGATAGAAATCGTTATGGAAGTATCAGGAGAGCTGGATAATGACAGTGCCTGAATCATCCGTTGGAGGGATTTTCTTCCTATTTACTATATGGTCATCAGTTAAAAGCCGTGCTTGACCTGTCACTCTGTGTCCATTTTCAGGCAAAATTGGTAGCTCATAGTGTCTTTTGAAATCTGTTTGGACAGAGGACTGAAACATTTTTTTTTCTTTGACGAGGGGCTTGTCACACTTACTCATGTCTTTGTTGTTCCAAGCAAGATTTCTGCAACATGTTCTGCTTTAAAGGGATTTATAAATATCTGCTAGAAAGGGAAGTCAGCAGCTCATCTCTTTTTTGGGGTGCTCACTAAATACCATTCCAACATTGCCCTCCCTGCATTTCATCTCCCTTCCAGTTTGCTGCCAGGTGAAACTCAGAGAGTTGGTTATGACCTTGCAAGCCCCATGGATACAACAGCTTGAGTGAGAAGTCTTTTTCTTGTGAAAAATCCTGATGGAACAGAAATTTGTAACGGAGGACATATTTATTTGTGAGGAGGCGAATGAAAGATTTTGGGTTTGTTTTCCTGATGAAAATTGTGGTTTTGGCGGGGTCTCTGTGTGTGTCTGTCTAAGGGATATTTTCCCATAGAAATAGTTTTTGTGACAATGGGGGCATCCTGCCTACATACAAATGCTAGGTCAGCTTGATAATGGGAATTTGCTATGCATACAGGTATTCAGTTACAAAACACATTTTGGGGATATGGTTTTGTTCTCTGATGTGCTTTGCTTCCACTATTAGAATTAAATCCATAGTTGGTGATAGGAAAAATTCTTGCACCTAGTGTATGAATAACAACAGAGCTATATCAAACTTCAGTGACTGCCAGTAAAGGCAGACCATCACTGGACAAAGCAATTTTTCAATTCTGCACTTCAAGGAGAGGTAACCAAGTGATGGATTACTTGGTAGAAAGTGGTTTTCACCTAGCAAAATTTAGGGGAAAATTTTCCAACAAAGTTGAAGTCAGAAGGACTGACAGACAAAAAGAAAGCTTGTGAAGGGATAGAGGAAATGCGGAAACATGATTCATAGCAAAGGTGCCAAGGAAGAAGAAGTTTGGCTATGGGAGTGGAGGTGCGATTCCGAGAAACTCTACCTATGAGAGAGAAAAGTGCAATTCTAAGCAGATGTGAAGCTGAACAGCCAAAGATCAGGACTGTTGAGGCAGAAAAATGCTTACAGATAGGTTTTCTTTTGTGTATAACTATCTGACACACTCTTTTTCTTCAGAAAATCATGTTGATGGGAAATTTTCAACAAGCTCTGCCTGGTTAATTTAAGAGAGAGGAACACTGGCACCTTCTGTGCCTGTTATTATGCCCAGTCTTTTACCACTTTAGGCGATGATGCCAGATATGTCTGCTCAGAAATATGTGAATTGCTTTCCTCCATACCTCTTGACTATGAATGATGCATTTGGAATGATTTTTACTGGAACATCTCTGGCAGAAATTAGTCTCCCTATGACACAGATATCATTTGTCCAGTCCAGGGTACTATGTGAAAGATGCTTGTATATAGTATTTGTTCTTTAAAGTACTGGTCTCACAGTTGTCACTCTCCATAAACTATTTTGTATGCTCCTCCATTGCAGCAATATTATGTTCAAATAGTACGGTGTTGAGTGTCAAGCTAAAACATACAAATAAGCAAATTAATTATCCTTGGTTATTGTAAAATTCTGCCTTTAGTTCTCCACCAGGGAAAAAAAAAGATTCACAGAGTTCTTTACAGAGTAAAAAATGTCCGTATATTTTATGAGAAAACATTTTCCACTTTGAAAACATTAAAAAAATAAACGCTTGCACTAAACCTGGCTTAAGGTTTATAACATACGACAGACTTTAAAAGAGGAATATATCTGGAGGTTTTCATGACTTCATAAAAATACCTAAGTTACACATGCTGAAAGTGCTGCACATTAGATACTCTTGTCTTGGAATGTAATTGCCTTAAAGGTATAAAGGAGGCTGAGTCTAATAATTCCCCTAGTGTGTCTATTCTCCATTTCTGTTCCACAGAGGAAGCTAGAAGGATATGGTATCATCAAAGAAGCATGTGTTGGGAGCGGGGAGAGCTAATCCTTAAACAGTTGTGCCCTGCATCTCAACTAAGAAATGAAAACCTTGCGAAAGGATTTCCTGAAGTCTTACACACACTATATCCCTTAACCTATTAAATGCTATAATTGTTGCACTAAGATAAGAGATGCTTCCAAAGTAATCTATGCTGGGTGGCCCTAGGTAAAAAACTATTTATTAATATCCCAGAGTTGTGCCATGCAGTGATAGTGATGGAAATTTGGCAAACCAACTCTACTTCTGTCAGATGAGTGAAACAGACACTTCACTCAAGACTGGATGATAGATAGATGTAGAGATCATTGTATCAGGGAAATCTGAAGGGATGGCTTATGATTAGGATGGTGACTGAGAGAGATGACAAGAAAAAGAGAAGAGGGTAGTGAGTACTTTCTCATCCAGTTTTACAGACATAAATAATTCTGAAACCTTTCTCTTACAATCCATATTGCCAATATGGATTGGCTCTAAAACGTTGTTAATTTAGATTATTAACATTTGGCACTGGTTTTGAATTTGTGCAAATGATTCGGGGTGGTGGACCGGTTTCAAAGGATCTCTGCAGTCTGTTTTACATGGGCTGGTATGATTTTCCATATTGTATAAATGGGAAAAGTGTGAGATAGAACTGAAATAACTTGCTTAAGTGGAACGAGTGAAAAAGCTAGGTGATAACCAGTAATTATTTTTGTGACTAGTTAAATTCTTTGGAAAATATGGTCTTAGTTGTCCTAAAACTAGTCAGAAATTTGGGTTAACAGTGAAAATCCAGCAGAATAACATGGGAGGCAGAATAATGTGAGAGGTTTAATTCAGGAAACAACATTTACTTAGCAGTATAGGTGGGTGCAGCATTTGCTCAGTTTCTGGGAGATTTGGGACTGACTACCGCAGCTGTACTGAAACAATTTTCATTTATCCTGATCCACACAGGGAAGGTCCCTCCTGTTAAGCTACCCGGGGCTCGGTAGTTCTCATCTGCTGTGGATGGATAATGTCTCATTTTTATATCATCACCCACGCATTCAAGTGCTGCAACTGTTAGGACAGAGGATGATTCCTCTTGCAGCTTGGAGGAAAACCGTGCAGGAGACTCTGACTTTTGGTGATTGGGTTGTTCAGTGAAGACACAGAGAGTCTTGGATCATTTTCCTGTGATAAATCCATCAGAAGGTGGCCTGCTGATTAGATAGCCCTGACCAGCAGGGTCTTGGGGAGGCATGTGCTGTTGAGTCTCCTTCCTAGAGCTGTTCCACTTTATGAAACAGACATTAAGATGGTGCTCTGCTACCAACACATGGAGCAATGTTGCAAGGGGAGCTCTCAACCCCAATCTGGCCCATGCTGTGGGTCTGGGAGATGTGAGTTCAAGGACCATGAATAAGAGCAGACTCTTAAATCCAGGACTACAAAATCCTGGGTCCTGGCCTTTGTGCTAATGAGTAAGAGTATAAAACCATGTCAGCAGGAAATTTTGTGAATTTGGCTCTTTCACTTCAGTGGGGGAGGTGTTGTTTGCTCATTTTTCTTGTCCAAAACACTCTTATTCTCTGTTGAGTGGAATATTATAACAGTGGAATATAATATTATGCACTGAAAATATACTTTTCATCTAATTTTTTCTTCCTCTAGAGATGAAAAACTGAAAGATGTTCCAAATGGTCTGAAATGAGGCTTGTTTCTTTTGTTTTCTTTGGTGGCTGACCTGAGAAATCAATTACTCACACTGCCTGCTTGTGGGAGCTGGGCAGTGCAGGATATAGGCAAGAAGTCCCTCTGAAGAAAAGTCACAGGCATTCCAGTACATATCAACTGCTGTGAAAATCCCACCGCGCTTGAGGTCAGTGGCATCACTGCACTTCCTTCGTGAAGCATTTCTTCACGTGCTTTCCACGTCTCTTGGACCCAGAGCATGGGTCTCTTGGACCCATGCCGAGTTTCACTAGGAGAAAATAGATCAGAGGATCTAAAATATTACAGACAAGAAAATGCCACTGCACAAAGGCTTTATGAATGTCTTGGTGTCAGGGCACAGACAGAGCTGCTCGGCAGGGAAAGGGAGCAGAGGGTGGTGGTGAGGCAGGAAGGGACAGTATCTTCCCCTTCAAGGGCACGGTACCATGGTGCTCCAGTGAGGCCAGGGGACCAGGGACAGGGACTGAGGGTTGTCCAAGAGACCAGTGACCACCAGACATGTCCACAGTGACAACACAGGTCTGAGTTCAAGCTGGTCTGCTCAGGGCAGTTCAGGGCCACTGGTACACTCAGGGCCCTGAGACTTGCAGCAGCTCTGTACCATGGTAAACCTTCTTCTTGTGAACAAAACTTATGACCATCAATACATTGATCTGGGTCCCTAAGATGGCCCATTTACCAACAATGAAAATAACTATGAATGAAGTTAACGAGAGAAAACATTTAAATGTAAAGATGTATATGAAAATTGAAATCTTACTTTATGAGTGCTTCTGTAGATGTTCCCCTCCACCCCCCAAAATCAAGAAGTTCTGCCAGATAGAAAAAGAAAACATCAATGTATTTTAGATATTATCAAAATGAATGAGAAATAGACAAGTTCATAGCCACATATATAAATTAGCAAAGGAAACATTCAGACAAATGACATACTAAGTTAAGGGTGTTTGTGAAAGCTCTAGATGTACAGCAGCAGAGAAATAAAAATAGTAACATTACTAATCATGATTCAAAAAAGAGATGTATATGATCACAATTCTTTTTCATACTCAGACAGTCTGGATGATGTGTCAGTATCAGATGGTGAAAGACTATAGCTTAAACAGGAGAAGCCAGATGTTATTAGATATTAAGTGTTTGGCTCTGATTTTGTACTCCATAATCCCCAGGTAGACATGTAAGCTCCCTTCTCTGTGTGTGAGGGAAGCAAAATGCCTCGGGCTGGAATCCAAACCTGCCCATGGACTGATGGAGTAGGGGAACAGTGAGCAAAGAGAGATGAATGAACTCCTGCCCTTCCCCATGCTCGTGCAGCAGAGCCGCAGATTTCAGGGGATTCCCCTACACTCACTTCGCAGCCAACTGAGCTGGAATCCTTGCAGCTGTGAAAACCTTGTTCTTGTGTTGGGAGAAAAAAACCCACCCCAGTCAAAAGATGCACTATCTCTGCCAGCTTTCTACATAATATTGTAGTGGTTAGAGAACTCATTTTGGAGAAAGGGATGTTCTCAGAGCTCTCCTCAGCATGAAGGAGACTCACACCTTCCATCATTTTGGAGAGCGTAACCCGAGCTGCTGATTATGATGAATTGCATCTGATAATGTTTGTGAATTCACACTCAGTGAATAAGCACCATTTAAACACACCCAGGGTGTAAATGAAGAAGGAAGTAGTCGTGAGAGCAGGCTACAGCCCAGAGCTCCCCCCAAAAGCAGGTGAGCTGCTTACCAGCTGGGTTACTAAGTTCATGTCTCATTTTCTTCCCTCTTCCTCTCTGCCACCTTCCATGAAGGTTTAATTTCTTTCTGAACTCTGCACAGTGAAGAGATCCCGCTCCCTGAGATGCCTAGCCAGCGTCCTGAGAAGTCCATATTCTGGAGCTAGGACATCTTAAGGATGGTAGGAGGTATAGCTTTGACATTAGTGAATAAGTCTATGCTGAATTCCTTGCCTGTATGAAATCCCCTGGTGGATTGTTTCCAAGCTGTTTGGAAGCAGTGCCCACTCGTGTACTTAGGATTGCACCAGAGCACAGCAGAGGAGACAACTGGAACGTGCTCCAGGAGTCAACCTTCTCCTTGCTCTACATCCCAGTGATGATGTGAGTCTCACTAGAGATACGATGAGGGTGGCGTGAGAAGGTAACCAGTCTCTGAGAAGGAAGGGAGACAAATCATCACTTGCAGTTGCCTCTTTTGCGGCTGCCCATGTAGCAAGTGAAGGTCTTTGTCTTCCCCCTCTCTCCCCACAGACTCGCCTGTTCCTCAGTGCTGGTGAATGCAGACCCAGCTGCCTCGTGGTGATGGCAGCAGGGCTGGAGGAGGTGGCAAGGACCTCTGGGGCTGTGCTGGGAGTAGCTGTGGCTGCTAGTGATAAAAGGAGGCTGTGGAAACAGCGATGGTCCCCATGAGCTGAATGCAGTTGTTGTCCAACTCCAGGCACTTGGTAAATGTAAGCAGCCAATTCTGATTACAGTTTTCATGTAGATACTCCAATGTGCTTAAGCCATTATTTGTGTCCAGCCTGTAATGAAATGTTTTCTGTTCTTCCAGTAACTGAGAATGGGGCATGGAGAGGATGAGCATGACTGACTTAGAACAACCTCGAGGTTCTCAGCATGGCCATGGATGGGGAGAAAGAAAGATAAGTTAGAGCTACCTTTTGCTAAGTGTGCTTCTCCTATCATCTGCTTTTTTTGTGCTGGCTCCAGCTGGCTCTCCTGTGCTTCAAACATTGAGGGACCCCATGACAACTGAGGCTTTTTAGAGTAAAAACTCTTACCCACAAGCCACGTTCACCTGTTCCAATCTCAATATTTCCTGTGGACACCGTGAGGACTCTGGCACAGCTTGACTTGGTGTTGGAGGGGTAACACAGGTTCCTTTATTTAGGCCACGGGGCAACTAGGAAGCATAGCACTGTCTACTCTTGGTGAAGCAGCACACAATGGATCCCACAGCACACATCCAAAGAGTCAGACATGACTCACCTTCCTATATAAATAATTACTTCATTATACATTGTGTCTTGTGTTCTCCTAATGATCTTCTCTCATGCCTTTATTGTGTAATTCGTTCATTACTTTAGCCCTGTGCTCAGCATGCACTCGAATGACAATCATTACCAGCACCATGTGTTCAGTTCACACTATATATTTTTGAGTGCTATATTTGGTTGTTTTCTGGTCCCTATGTACTATTTACACAATACCACATATGTTTTGTGGAGCCCTCTGATGAAATGCAGACATACTGCTTGTTAGGCTATTGTCTAGCTGTTAATCAGCAGCAATTCCCAGATGCCCTTTGGTGGCAGAGTTACAATAACTGGGCTTCCTGGTTTTCAGGTCTATATAGTCTACGACTTTACCTTTCACTGATGCTGGCCTTTGGCCTGCTGAGGGAATCTGGTCCCATGAATGAAAAATAGGGTGAGGTTGCAATAGGTTGTTTAATGATTGTAATCCTCAATAAAGGTTTTATGAATTGACTAGTGCTTCATGAGCACTCAGTAAGTGTTCTAATGAATTAAAACTTAATATTTACGGGAGACAAGTAATTAGATGTGAGCAAATAAAAAAGCCAATTAAACCATCTGGACAGTTCAAAGGATTGGTAATTTTCAGATAAAACTTTGAAGGGTTAAGGACACCAGTTAAAATCTGACTCTTGTGAATGGTGATTAGATATTGCTACCATCTGATTGCTACCTGGGAGACTGAGGTGAAATGAGTCAGGAATTGCTTTTGTGTTTATGGCTAATTTCAGAGAAGAGATTTTCAGATTCTTGTAATCTTTCCAATAGGTCCCCAGCAGAAAGATGAAATTTTAGATTATTTTTGTCTCCATCAATGTTCATTTAAATTTAAATTGGGATGTGTTAGCTGTGGGAAAGCTTGTGTTTCTATAACAAATTATATGTGTGTTCTAATAATTAAAAGAGAAGTTGAGATTCCAAAATGGATGATTTTAAAGGAAAAGGGGAAAATCCCATTTGAAAAAATCTGAAATCCACAAGAATGTGTTATATGGAGCATAGACAGACATGGAAGATTAAAAAAAGAACAGACTGCTAACTGAAACCTGCTTATAAGAAATCTTTGGCAGCAGAAGAAAATTACTTGAAATATTTGAACCCTTAGCAATTAAGAAACCAAGGCTCAAACAAATAATAAACTTTGAATGACACAGGCATTACACAATTAAGTTTTATCTGAATTAGAAAGAAATTAAATTAAAGTGGGTGGAGGTTGACTCTCACTTTGCAAAAACTGATGTTTACTGCTGTCATAGCTGAGAACAAATTTCAAAGACAGCTGCATTCAACTGCAGCCAGTCTAACAAGCTGCTAATATATCTCCCAGCTAAAAAGCTCCTTATGTGACCCAGTACTACGCTTAGCAGGACGTTACCTTAGTCAAGAGACTCTAAATTTTTCGGAGTGGTGTTATTCTCTCCTTCTTTTGAAACTTCTACTGATTCAAGAGGGTTGTGATTAAGCAAAGGAGGAAGGTAGCATTGGGATGCTGGAGACTACTTTGGTCCCTTGACTTATGAAAAGAGCAGTGGGCCTCAACCTCCAGCTTGTATTTAAGATATGATAGTGATGACAGCCATAGAAAAGCCCATGACAAAATTAATTCTGTCTTCATAGCAGGGTTTGAATAGTGTGCCATAAATAAAGCATTGGGGCCACACACTGAATGTGGAGGATAAAAGAAAATGTTGAATAGCTTACTCATTAAGTGAGCACCATCCAGCATGAGCACAGAATGAGGCAAGAACTGTGTGGAAAAAATAGTATGTCATCAAATAATTAAAGACTGTGGCACAATGCATATGTATAAGGGACTGAATTAATGTTTTCAGGAAATCTTAATTTTGGCATTTACTAGTAGTGGAGTGCTTGACTTTGCAATCTGAGCAATATTCTTTCAGTGTATCTTTTTGTGTAGATAAGCCTGACATAAAAAGGAACTGAGGGAGCCTCACAAAGCCTTAAAAAGCCTATTCCTTTTTCTTCTACCACAATCGCCTTTGAATGAGAAATTATGGTAGCTGGCTGAGAATCATAATCAAACAGTGAAAACTTAGTGTCGTTGATAATTAATACCATTGCATTTCCTCTGTAGGAATTATTTTGCTCATTTTCATTCCAAGTGTTCTCTACTTCATAACTTTGCAGACTAACATGTAATGAATGCTACCAACAGGAGGTTTTTACAAAAACCTCTACCGCTATAGCTGAAGTTAAAGAGGGAGGGGGCGGGGGCATTTAAAGGGTGAGGTTTTGAAGAGACAGTTAGAATAGATGGCTAAATAATAAAAAGTAATGAAGATGGCAAATTTTGCCTGCTGTTATGCTGATGAATTTGCCCATGAGCAGATTGGAATATTTTAAAAACATATTCGTTATTCAAAATCATTTGTCAAGGGTCAAATTCTTTCCTGGTTACTCATATTGAAGCAAGAAAAACCTGTCTGTGGAACAAGCTGCTGCTGTGTGTGAATAGACGTGAGGAAATCTGTTCCCAATTAATTTATGGAAATAATTCTCCATTTCATAAGCAACTCTTTGTGTGTGTTTGTTATTCAGAATGTGAATGGTTTTGACTGATCTTATAAGTAATGTGGCATGTTACAATGTGTCAGAACACATTGAACTGGGTTTCTAATACAAATATTTGGCTATATGCTGCTATAATTTAATTTCTGTGATTGTTTTCTGATATTCATAGATAGTTGCCCTCTCAACAGTTCTCCCATTTCCCCCCGGAAATATTTTCCTTAAAATAATCAAAGTAAACACAATAAGAGCTGAAGCGAATTCATTTAATGGTCTACAAGAACATGTGTGATTTTTATTTGGGTGGTCAGTATTTGCCTAGTACTAGTGATTAATGACTGAGGAAAGGATTACGTTTAGTAGAACACATGAGAATAGTCAGACAAGAAAACACACACATGATATTGCTAAATTCTCTAATAGTTTTATAGTGAAAAGATAATGGATGTATAAAAACTGTGTCTTGTAGATAGCTAAAGCAAATATTACATTGTATAAAACACTTTTTATATTGATTTGTTGGAAGTCTTTTATATTTTAGTAGCTTGCCAAAAAGCATTGTGGCACAATATTTCTCTTAGTTTGTAGTATGCATTTGTTTCCACTTTAGCAAAAGTACTTTTAAATGTGACATTTGGGTGAATTGAGACACCCAATCAAATATCATTAAGAATTTTTACTGTCCTGCGGGAGTTCTGAGAGTCTTCATAGTCTTTTCAAAATAGAAGAACAACAAAGGCTAAAACTGGCTACTTGTTTTATCTCACTTGCACTGAAATGACTGACTTTGGAAGAGCAGAGATGTGTTCACAGCCCATCCAAAGCACAGAGCCTACAAGGAATCCATAGGCATATTTTATTACCTGATGTTTCTCCTCATTTCTTTCTAGACTGACTTTGTAAAGGGGATTGCCACTCAGCCATAACTAGAAGGGAGTTGTGAGACCCAGTTTGTATAGTTACAGGTCAGTTTGGGTTTAGCATTTGTGTTGGCTACATGAGGATGTTTTCCTCATTGAAGAGTAGAATGGGTTTTTAGTCATTTTGGAATTTCAGGCCATATTATGCTACGTGCTTGAGTTTACCCCTAGCAGGGTAAAAGGCAGTGAAGCCCTTTGCTGCCAGACCTGTCAGGGCAGGCTTAGAGGTGTGGACTTTGGATGCTTTTGACCTGTACATCTGGATAGCAACAGTGACAAGCCTGCTGACTGCATCTACAAGAGGTTATTGCAGGCTCTTCAGGCCAGGGTGCCCTGCACTTAGGAACAAATACATATTTCTAAAACACAGTGTATCCCTGTTTAGCCTCTGAAATATCATATCCTAAGCATCTTTCAGGGATTTATTGGCCATAATTGTGCTTCTGTAATGGAAAGCTATTTATATATATATATATATTAGCTGACATGTTAAGCTTAGTACAGCTGAAGTGAAAGACTGGGCATCTGAAAGTGCCTTTTTTGTTCAGTTTTGGACCCAGCTGGTTTAGTTTAGAGTATCCTCTGAGTCAAGCTGGTGCCTGTTGTGTTTTAACTGGGAATAAAGATGCTGGTTTTTCATCCAAGAGGGCCATTTATGACTGTGCCCACACTGTCACATTGCTACAGGAAGGCAGCCAGAGGTCAACCCATGGTCCAAGATTTGCGTGGCACAAAGTGGCTCGTGTTCACAGGGGGTGAGGGCTAGCCCCTCCCTAGCAGATTTGTTTTTGGAATAGCCCAAACTGAGCCAGGCTGTACTGAAAAGCCGGGGTCCTCCACTCACTCTTACTTCCTGATCCTCTAGTGCCAGTGGTATGGATGTGCCTGTTTTAGGACCTAAAAGGCAAAAGACAATAGTCACTCTACCTTAACACCCATGGATTCTGCTTCCAAAAGCTGAGTCAGGCAGCAGGTTTTGAGTGTTGCCTTTCACCTCTTTTGCATCCCTGCCTTGCATAAACAGGGTTCAAGAAATGGGCCTGTTCATGAGGTGTATAGATTAGCACTTCAGTATCAAGTCATGAATATGCTGAATAAATTAATGAACTGCAATGCAAAATGAAGAATATTCTTCTTTA
>VYZW01016391.1:2303-13021 GCA_013401315.1 Balaeniceps rex | reverse complement strand
TGGTCATCCATGCAGGACTTGTTGGGATGGACTGGTCTTGATATTGGAGGACGCAATCCTCGAATATCAATCAGCTTTTTTGGATCCCTTTTCCCTCCAGGGCCTTATGCCATGGGAGCCTTTTAAGCAGATCCCTGAATATTCTTTGCTAGTATCCATGCAGGGACTAACCTTCCTTCCAAATCATGTCTCTTATACTAAATGTGAGGATTTTCAAGCATGCAAACCTGCCTCTGGTAGGACAAAAGTGGAATATATTGTGCTGGTTGCTGAACAGCCATTCACCACAGTGTTTTCCAGCTTCCCTTACTCTAAAAACTGATGTCCCAGAAGTAAATATTTCTCTAACACAGACTGATTTGCTACATCTGCATCTGTAAATGGAACAGAGAGGTGAAGGTGATCATCCTTTGGCTCTGCGAATGTCATGGTTCGCACCCATGCAGCTAAAATTATCCCCAAAACCAGGCTGGCTGTACCCAGCTATCTGTTGGGAATGGCTTCAGAGTGGTGCTAATTTCTTAATAGTGCTGTGAAAGGAAAGCTGCTCTGAGCCAAAAGTGTGCCAGAGAAACTGCTTACAATTTAATACGCTTGGGCCCATGCCTCAGTCCTCTTTCTTTTACGGGTATTGATGTATCCATGTAGTCTGAGCAGTTGCTTTCCCCAGGGAAGAGTTTCACATAATTTGCTGCCACATGAATTTGTTTCTTTGCCTCTGGCTTTATAAAAGCACCTAGAACTTACAACACGGCACAGCAGCTAGCCAGCCCAGACAGCCATCATTTGAAACCTTGGTGTCTCACTGCCCCCAAGTCTATAAAAGCTGGAAACTGGTCTGGGAATGGAGGTTGGTTATTTTTTTTTAATAGATCAAGAACAACTGTACTTAATTTTTAATTTATAAAAGAATTGACTGTTTGCTCAAGAAGGGATTTGAAGCTTTTTGTGTGGTTTTTTATTTTTTATTTTATTTTAGATAAAGGCAAGTCAAGCTGTTGTTCTTAAGCAAAGTAGTTTTACAAGCAAGCTCTCACAGGAACGAAGAGTTACTCCTCAATGCTAAAGCATTATTCTGTATAATTATGGATATTTTTTCCTTCCAAAAATATTTTTTTTGAGAAGTTGACATTTCAAAGGCTTTCAATTCTGTGTGTCACTATCAAATAATCTTTTTTGTACTTGGCTGTTTATTATTGGATTGCAACAACGATAAAGCTCTAGGGGTTTTGTCTCCTTTGGTATGTTAATTAGCTATTTTCCCTTTGATCTTTTTCTTACTGAAAAGAGTGAAAAGCTATCTCGGTAGGGAATCTTACTGATGTACATTCATCCCCTCATCTCCATAATCTGAGGATCAGAGGGAGACAACAAATTTCACTGCTGAGTGAGGTTGCTATAGGCCTTAGTTATAATGTACTCAGTTTCTAAATAATCCCACCACCATTTATATTTGGAATATTGAAGAGGAACCTCTGAGAAAAAGAAATGTAAAAATAATTAATTTTAAACTGTGAACTACCTTCATTAATTTAACTTTTTCTTGAAGTTTTAAGCTCATGCATATGCCACAAGCTCTTTCTTTCTTGTATGCCTCTACACATTTTTCCTTTTTTTTCCTCCTTCTTTTTTACTGTTGGCTTTTGATACATTCTCAGTTCTCACAGAAATAAAATGTAGGCTAGGTACAGAATAACTATTGAGTGAACTTTAGAAGTATTAAATGTTAGAATAGCTTTCCTATGGAAATGATGAAAGTCCTGTAACTTGGGACAGTTGAAAGTGATGGGGCAGGACTGTGGAGTGGTGGGGAATACACACACAAAAGCTTACACTTACACATTATATGTGTGTATTTCTGCCTCTCAAATTCCTTCATCAAAAGTCATCATCCTATTACTGAATTTCTTGAAAAACCTGAAATAAAAGCACTTCAGTGAGAGGCAGAGGCAGCTAGATCTGCTTCATGGGGCAGTTCAGCAGGGGCAGAAGTGTAGGCGAGATTATCTACTAGAGACTTTCCAAACAGAGTTTCTTTGAGCCAGTTTATCCATTTCCACAGGAGATGCACAACGCACTAGGCAACCTTGCTGTTGAGATTCTTAATTTGTGTCCTGCAGTGTGGGATTTGACCAGATCTTGATGTTCACATTGGAGACATCTACATTTGAACTGGTCATGTAGACTGCCTTGGCAGTCAGTGGAGGGAAGCTGGCACTTACAGAGCAAGAAAGATGCCATTTTAAAGATGATATTTAATATAGGTCAGGTGAACTGTGCCCTAATAATATCCATTTCCCTTCAGTGGCCAGTTCATATCTGTACCAAATTGATACTGGTGTTTTCTGAAATGGGGTGGGACAAATTCTTCCTCTCCCATGTTACCTTGCATGTGGAAGGGTGAAGAGGACCTAGTGCAGAGGACCTAAGGTACTCTTGCCAGTGTACAATCATTGCTGCTGTTGCAGCTCACTGTAATAATGGCTCACTCGTGTGCACGCACAGGAGTACGTGCCAGGCTGTTCACATAGCATAGGTGCATCACTTGCTGAGGGATGTAAAACAGTATTGGCATTCTCCTGGTGTGAACCCTGGTGCTGGAAACCATCCCATTAACTTGCAACAAGTTCAACTCAGTTGTTAAAATAGTGGTGGCTAATGTAATCTGAGGTGCTTGAAGGAATCTCAGACAGCCATATGGGGCTGACTGGATGCATAACTTATGAAAGGCACATGTTCTTCTGTAGCAGCTGGAGGTCCTATGGCATCTTTTATGGCATTTAGGCAGCTGAATGCCACTCTAAGGAGTGGGATTTAATGCCACATTCAGACACTGACATTTATGTGTCCACATGCAAGCAAGGTGTGTAAGCTTCCATTACAGTTGATGAAGATCTAGTCAATGCAGCAGAATCTAGAGAGCTAATAGTCTTGTTCTAAAAGAAACATCTACATGTGACCAGCTGATTTCAGATGGCTAATATGCTTCTACACTCTGGACCTGAATTCCATCCCTGCTATGTAAAAGTCCAATTCATGTGCCTACATTAATGTGGTACCTACTATAGTTTGAGATGCTCTTGGTCTCCCACTTGGCTACTAGCTCTTATTCCAGGAGGGCATAGGTCCTTTGTCATATCTGAAAGCCCATGCAGATGTTACTGGAACCCTAGGACACCTGAAATGGCACTAGATGCCTGTATGTGTACAATTAACTTGAGCATTAAACGTCTGCTTTTTTGTGAGCTCAGAGGTTCCCCTGAAAATATCTCTTACTCTTAATTAACTACAAAGGAAGCCTAGTTCAGATGTTGAGACATCTGTGGTAGATCTCTAGATGTGGTCAAGTGAATCCCATTTCTGGTCTCCTGGGCACATGCATCTCAAAGACTCCTGGGAATCCTGTTGTTCCCAAGATGGCAGTACATTGTTTGTTTCCCTAGAGATCCTGGATGATATAGTCTGTGCGCTGGTCCTTCTGACACAGAATCAAAAATGAGTGAAAATCATGTTGGAGTGGCTCTGGTGTGATTTCAGTGCTTATGCCTTCCTACATGCTCTACAACCACAGGACGCAACTTGTGACTGATGCAGGTTGGTGCTATGAAACAAAAAGCCAGAGATTTTTTTTTGGCCATGGTGAGATCTGTGGTGTTAATTTTCTAAATGTGCTGCTTGCACAACAACATCTCCCTTCAAGCTTTTCCCCACTATCTCTAAGACTTAATCTTTTAAAACAGTGTCTGTCAAGCAAAGGCTATGAGAAAAAGCAGACAGGAGGATTTAGATCCTATTACAGTCTTATGCAATAAAAATCTTGTTCCCACAAGGATCAGCTGTTCTGAACAAGATTCAGGTGGGATCCCCAACGGTCTGTGTAATTACAGGAGGAAGGATTACTGCTTTCTGCCCTGAGTTAGGCAACTAAGTCTCAGCTAGACACATGACCTTCCCTCAATTGAAATTGAGGACAGAAATTGAAGTCTCCAGAGGAGATTCAGCATTTAAGACTGCTCTAATAAATCACTCTCTGGATGTGCTCATTTCTGTCTACTGAGTATAAAAGGAGTCTCAAATGATGAGCTCACCCAAACTTAAACATTTATAAAGTCAATGAAATAAAAATGGCTTATATGGACCTGGGACGAGTGGAGGACTTGCTCCTGCTCTTCAAGATGAAATGTTCTGTCAGCCTCTACATGAATATATGGAGTTGTGTATACAAGACCATTATTTTTACATTTATAAACCTTGTAGTGTTATACTACTTTTTCAATATTCAAATGGTGACCTTCAAATGAAAGTCGCCAGTGTTTTCAGGAAAATTTGAGAAATTCTGCTTGGCAATCACATCTATCCTTACGCTATGGTGACAGTCAAATATACACTGAGTTAATGCAACTGAATCAGGTATGGTACAAAACTGGTATGGTACAAAACTGCCTGGACATGGCGGGTGGTTTCTATTTGTCCTGGCTGACTATCTCTTCAAGCACACATTCTGCTTCTTTATTTCTGATCTCTTCACTCTTAGGGTTGTCCCCTCCCTGCTTTTTCCTTTTCCTCTCTTGCTTTTTCATGTTTTTCTTCTTTACCTGTCATTTAGTTGTCAGTCAGTTCCTCAATTCTCCAAGCTGGGGATCATCTACAGGAGATGCTCAGAGTTCCTTGACCCATGTGGCTCTTCTTCATACCACCACATCTGCAGTGAGGTTTATCAGTGCTCTGTCCTGAGACCTGACCTGTATAACATCTTCATCAATGACCTAGAGGAGGTGATGGACTTAATCAAGTCTGCAGATGACACCAGACTGGGGGGCACCAGTCAATACACTCAAGGGCAGAGCTGCCAGAGAGATAGATCTAGGCAGGCTGGCGGAATGGGCTGACAGGAACCTTATGAAATTTGACCAGGATAAATGCAAAGCCCTGCACCTGGGAAGGAAAAAACCCTTTGCAGTGATACAGGCTGGGTACTGCCAGGGTGGGGAAAGCTCTGTGGAGAGGACTAGGAGGACTTGGTAGACAGCAAGCTGCACATGAGCCCTGCAGCACAGATCAGCAAAAGCCTCCTAGGCTGTATGACCAGGAACACAGACATTAAACTGAGGGAAATGACCATCTCCCTCTACTCGGCACTCACTAGACCACTTCTAGATACAGCAACTAGTTTTGGGACCCCAGTGCAAGAAAGACATTGACAAACCAGTGTAAGTTCAGCAGGGCCACCACAATGGCCAGGTGCTGAAGCGCTTGCCCTGTGAGGAGAGGCCGGGGGAGCAGGGCTTGTTCAGCCTGGAGACGAGATGGCTGTTGGGGGACCTCACAGCAGCCCCCAGCACCTATGAGGAGGACACCGAGAAGAGAGAGCCAGGCTCTTCATAGTGGTGTGTGGGGACAGGATGAGAGACAACAGGCCTATGGTAAAACAACATAGGTTCAGACTGGATATAAGGAGAAACTTTTTTCCCCATAAGGACAATGATATTTGAAAAGTCATGGCAGTCAGGTGAAGTCCCTGGTGACTGGAAGAAGGGAAACACTGCACCCATTCTTAAAAAGGGTAGATAGGAGGACCCTGGGAACTACTGACCTGTCAGCCTCACCTCTGTGCCTGGCAAGATCATGGAACGCATCCGTCTAGAATCTATGCTAAGGCACATGGAGGACAGGGAGGTGATTCGAGACAGCCAGCATGGCTTCACCAAGGGCAAGTCCTGACTGACCAACCTAGTGGCCTTCTACGATGGAGTGACTACGTCAGTGGACAAGAGAAGAGCTATGGATGTTGTCTATCTGGAATTCTGTAAGGCCTTTCACAGGTCCCCCACAACATCCTTCTCTCTAAATTGGAGAGATGTGGATTTGATGGGTGGACTGTTCGGTGGATGAGGAATTGGTTGCATGGTCACATCCAGCGGGTAGTGGTCAACGGCTCAATGTCCAGATGGAGATTGGTGACAAGTGGTGTCCCTCAGGGGTCTGTATTGGGACAACTAGTGTTTAATATCCTCATCAAGGACATAGTGGGATCAAATGCACCCTCAGCAGGTTTGCAGAAAACACCAAGCTGAGTGGTGTGGTTGACACGCCTGAGGGACAGGATGCCATCCAGAGGGACCTGGACAAGCTCAAGAAGTGGGCTCATGTGAACTTCATGAGGTTCAACAAGGCCAAGTGCAAGGTCCTGCACCTGGGTCAGGGCAATCCACAGTATCAATACAGGATGGGGGATGAAGGGATTGAGAGCAGCCCTGCGGAGAAGGACTTGGGGGTACTGATGGATGAAAAGCTGGACATGAGCCGGCAATGTACACTCGCAGCCCAGAAGGTCAACCGTATCCTGGGCTGCATCAAAAGAAGCGTGGCCAGCAGGCTGAGGGGGCTGATTCTGCCCCTCTACTCTGCTTTGGTGAGACCTCACCTGGAGTACTGCATCCAGCTCTGGAGCCCTCAGCACAGGAAAGACATGGACCTGTTGGAGCAGGTCCAGAGGAGGGCCATAAAAAAGATCAGAGGGATGGAACACCTCTATTGTGAAGAAAGGCTGAGCGAGTTGGGGTTGTTCAGCCTGGAGAAGAGAAGGCTGCGGGGAGACCTTATTGCAGCCTTTCAGTACTTAAAGGGGACTTATAAGAAAGATGGGGACAAACTTTTTAGCAGGGCCTGTTGCGATAGGACAAGGAGTAATGGTTTTAAACTAAAGGAGGGTAGATTTGGGCTAGATATAAGGAAGAAATTTTTTACAATGAGGGTGGTGAAGCACTGGAACAGGTTGCCCAGAGAGGCAGTGGAGGCCCCATCCCTGGAAACATTCAAGGTCAGGTTGGATGGGGCTCTGAGCAACCTGATCTAGTTGAAGATGTCCCTATTCATTGCAGGGGGGGTGGACTAGATGACCTTTAAAGGTCCCTTCCAACCCAAACTATTCTATGATTCTGTAATTCTATGACAGTCCAGCAGTGAAAGAGGTTTCCTGGGAGATTGTACAGTTTCCATCCCTGGAAGTTTTCAAGATCTGACTGGATAAAGTCCCCAGCAACGTGCTCTGACACCATAGCTGACCCTGCTTGGAGCAGGAGGTTGGACTAACAACTTCCTGAGGTCCCTCCCAAACTGAATTATCCTGTGATCCTATGATTTAAGCTCAGTCCTTGCCCTATATCCTTGCCTTAGCTAAACGGTAGTCCCTATATTTTGCGGATCCTGACCTTGCTTGGCTGACTTGACTTCCTGGCTTGACCTTGGCTTCAATGGTTTGGGCTTGATGTGCAATCACCAGACCTGTGGTGGAACCGGTTACTGCTGCCAACCCAGCTCTGCCTGACAATCTAGCAGCAGGTTCAGCTGCTAGAAACCTCACTCTTTCTCAGTCTTCAAGGACTCACTGTCATCATAAAAAGCTCTGAAATTTCAGATATCACTTTAAGGCTCTAAAAATCTCCCTGAAGTTTCCTATTAGGACCCAGATCCTGAAATCTGATAGGTCTATATCAGCCTCTTTCATGGCCTGATTTTGGATGGGAGGGAAGGATCCTTTTTTCTTTCTACTGAGAAGACATTCCACACACTCCTTTTTTTCATATCTGCTTTTCACAAATTCTCCTTATTCTTTCATCTTCCTGGGAATGGTATCTAGATCAGCCAGTCACCGCAGTGGGCTGAAGAACAGGCAGGAGCCAGTGGCATAATGGTTGCAGTAGAAGCATGTATTTTTATTAATAACATCCTGGAAAGGATAGAGAAATTGCAGCACCACTTCTGGATATAGTAAAGCCATCATTATGTGCTTTGAGGAAAAATAATTAGTCTACCTTGGGGCGCTGTTGAAGACATATGGGGAAAGAGACATTCCTGAAGAATCACACAGTGGGAGGAGAGAGTAAGAAGCTAGAGGGCATATAGGATTTGCAAGGAAGGTGTAGCTATAAGTAGTAGGATAATTGTGGGGAAGTAGTTTGGCTTTTGAGATAAGAAAGAAAAAAAGTCTGGTTTATTTACTCCTGTGGTTTATATAAGCAATTGATGCACAGCTATTAAATTTTAAATCCATTGTACACCTTGAAGACATGTTGCGGGATTATCCAGCTCCTCATGTTACTGCTGGAGACAGGAGGCATATAGTCTCAGTGTTCTTCTCACCTTACCCAGTAAGTGTCTGTCTATGTAAATACTAAAATACTCCAATATGAAACTTTCTTCGCTGTTCAAGGTCAATGCCCTAGCAAGAGTGCTCATCCTTGAGTATGCCGTGCCAAACAAGATGAAGCATATCTACAGTCTGTTGATTGCAGTTGCTTCTGCATCCCTTTAAAATCAGGAGTTGCACATTGTGTGGTGGTGGTGGTAAAAAATTTATGAGAGCGATGGAGGCTTTCTATGTGAAAAAATATTTTGGTATGGCTGAGCTGGATTTGTTCCATGTGGTATTTGGGATGCTGCTGTAAAGTTATCTGGTAAAAGGTAACAGTGGATTTTGTAATCAGAAAAGCTGTCCCAAACTCTCATGCATGCCATGCTCAGTGACTAGCTGAACAGCTGCAACTAGTCTTCTGATTAACCCTCCAGTTTTCAGAGCATCATGGAGAAGCTGTCCCCAGATGTTGTTCTTCAAGCTCATGACAGCACAGACTTCTCACAAATTGCGTTGCTGCAAGCGTATCTTGTTCCCTACTTGCTACCTTCTACTGTCTGCTTGTCCTTGTTAAACAGATCTATCCATCCTACTTTCCTGCAGAGCCTTAGCCGCTGAGTTTCATGTGGGCTTGGAAGGAAAGTGGGCTATTGTCGTTGTTTCTGACATCCCCTGAGGGTTTGGAGACATTCATTAGGAATTTCTCCTCCTCGCATTGATGTTGCGTAGGAGATAGCTGCTTTATTTTAGTGGTGACTTTGAATTGGGTTGGGTTCTATTCTCAAATGTACTGTGGAACAAGGGGTGGGTGGTGTCACAGCTGAAACTTCATGCTAAATTCATCAGGATCAGCTAAACAGACAAAGCTCACAGATAGGAAGATGATAAAATGATAGACATGTTTGTCTGGAAAGGTCCTCAAGAGATTGCTTATTGCCACTCTGCAGTAAGGCAGGGTCAGGTGTACCTAAACCTTTGGTGACAGAGCGTTGTCTGCTCAGCTGTTACAATCCTCAATTGCTCAGTGTAGATTTCACAACCGCCCCACGCAGCAAACTCCCGTGTGCAACTACTCTTTCAGTTGCAATGCCTTCTTCACAGTGAAACTAAATCATCTTTGCTGCAAATTAGAACTCTTTCTTTTTATTCTTTCCTTGGTGGACAAGGAGAACAGTTGATTGCTATAATGAGCAGCAGAAAGACTGGACCATTGAAACAGGGCAGTCTGTCTCCAGAGGTTTTGATTGTATAGGGTTTACTGGTACCTTTCTCACTTCCCTTACCTGAAGGACAACACTGTGTAGATCCCAGATCTCTGCTGCCCACCTACGATGGCTGACAAAAACAGTTAGCAGAAGAAAGCACGTTTCCCCAGGATCACAGTGAGCTCTAACCAATCTTTTCTGAGGGTCAGAAATGGCAAATTTATAAATGCAAATGTCTGGTGTTGCATACAATGTCCAGAGCATGGTAGTGTAGGAGACTGGATAGAGTGGAGAGGAGAGGAGCTGGTTATGGCTGTAGTATTCACACAGATGCTCTATATCTGGTCCAGCATCATCTTGTAAACTGAGCTGGTGGGGTGGAGAAAGGCAGCTTTGAGCTTTTGTGTGAAGGTGGTAATGCAAACACCTCTCCCAGCTGCTCCCTGTCTGCTTCACTCGCACCAAATGCCCTTCCATTTGCTCAGAGGCAAACAGGCAGGAGGAAGCCAAATGCTGCATAAGCTTCACGAGGTTGCTAATTATGATGGCTGCCTGGAGTTGATGTGGTAAATAGAAATACCACAGCTGAGTCCAAATGGACATGCTGGTGTTTGTTTTTACCTTGCAGAAGCAAACTGAACATGAGGGCTTGATAACATCTGATCCAAGCCCTCAGAGCATACCCCAGCATACGGTACCCTGAGTGATAAGGGGCATGTCAGATGGACCATTTGAATAAAGAAAGTGACCCAAACTCTCCCACAGACCACATTTAGGACATTTTGGATCTATGCATAGATAAATAACACAGCTGAACAATTTTCTCTGTAGCACATATCTACCAGTGACCTTGTATTTCCAATCTACCCAAAAGATACTTAACCTAGAAAAGCGGTAAGTACATTTGTGTAAATACAGAAAGTGATCCTGTTCATAGTTAACATACACATCTAAATAACAATAAGATTGCAAGGTCAGTATTTAAGAATAACCAGCGTTATTATTAAGCTTATTCATGTAATATCCCTTCTGCCCCTTTGCATATATCTGGTATTTGTAGCTATATTTGCCCCTAGTTATAGTCTTTATTCACATATGAGAAAAATCTAGCATTTTCTGTTGCAGTGGAAGACTGTATCCTAAGAGTGCTAGAAGGTCACAGGAGGAATTTTAGAGCTGGCATTCTCTAAATTTACACAGTCATTTCTTCTTATACAAGCTTATTCTCCGCTCATTTGTTTGTGTGTGCCTGTGAGATATATATGCAGTTTATTCTGTATATATTAATGTCCACATCCTCTTATTTTTTATTTCTTTCCATTATAAAAAACATAATAAAGACTATATTTCATTTTTAGTATATCCATGCTACAGTGCAG
>VYZW01016388.1:0-39958 GCA_013401315.1 Balaeniceps rex | reverse complement strand
GGAGGGCCACAAAAATGATCAGAGGGATGGAACACCTCTCCTACGAAGAAAGGCTGAGAGAGTTGGGGTTGTTCAGCCTGGAGAAGAGAAGGCTCAGGGGAGACCTTATTGCGGCCTTTCAGTACTTAAAGGGGGCCTACAGAAAAGATGGGGACAAACTTTTTAGTAGGGCCTGTTGCGATAGGACAAGGGGTAATGGTTTTAAACTAGAGGAAGGTAGATTCAGACTAGATACTAGGAAGAAATTTTTTACAATAAGAGTGGTGAAACACGGGAAGAGGTTGTCCAGAGAGGTGGTAGATGCCTCATCCCTTGAAACATTCAAGGTCAGGTTGGACAGGGTTCTGAACAACCTGATCTAGTTGAAGATGAACAACCTGTTCATTGGAGGGGGGTTTGGACTAGATGACCTTTAAAGGTCCCTTCCAGCCCAAGCTGTTCTATGATTCTGTGATTCTGTGACTCAAGTCATGCAGTTATCCTGATAGAAAGCACTGACCTTCAAGAGAAGGTCTCAGAATTATAAAGAACATCTGTTTCAAGGCACATAGAAAAAAATTTATTTAGAGTGCAATGTTCACAGAGCTCTGTGCAGGGAATGGAGCAGGTGCTATTGAAAGAACAGACTGTCGTCTTCTACACTGTGTCAACACCTACCTGTTGATACATGCTGTGACACATCACACATCCTCTTTTTATTGACCATCTAGACTGATAACATTTCTTTCTTTGCGTGGAAGCCAGGGCATGGAAGCAGGGAGCCCTCCACAGAAGCTTTGTTTGCCACTCATTTCCCTCACTTGTGTGGTCATGCTCAGCCTATTTTGTTCCATCAGTTTTTTGATGTGTCCTGCTCCCACCCCTTCAAAGCAGGAGCTTTCTTCTCTCAGAGCAAGAGCTTTTACAGTGTGTATACTTCCATTGTTCTGATTCCTCCTCTTCCTCTCCTCTGCCTGTCAGGAGTTTGTTTGTTTCCCATTCTGCTCCTTATATCCACCACTGAGTTTGTGTGTTGCCCCTTGGTTCCTTCCTTCCTCCCTCCTGTCAGTATCAGTGTCTAGTTTCCCACTGCACAATGCCTCTGACAGTCTTATGCCGCAATTCTTTAGCAACTCCATGTTCCCTCATTATTGATATTTATATCATCTTGGAAACAAATATCTGAAGGCATCAAGATACTAAACACTTTGGGGAGAATGAACAGAAGTAAGAACCAGATAGCTTGGAAGGCATGAATGAAAGTCATTAACCACTTCCCTCCTTTACAGTTATAGAATACATATTTTAAAAAACTGCATAATCCTTTTCCTTTCAGTATTCAGATTTCCTCTCAAATCAAGGATGCTGTCCCCAATTATCTGCATCTTCGAATTCATCAGACGAATCTGCTGATGAATCTGCTGTACCTGCTACTCAACAGTGGTGAGGCCACATATGGAGTATTGAGTCCCATTCTGCGATCCCCAGTGCAAGATATGGATTTGCTGGAGCGAGTCCAGTGAAGGGCCACAAATATGAGTAAGGGACTGGAGCATCTTTCATATGAGGACATGCTGGGAGAGGTGGGACTGTTCAGCCCAGAGAAGAGAAGGATCAGAGGAGTCTTATCAATGTATATAAATACTCGATGGGAGGGAATGAAGAGGAGAGACAGATTCTTCTCAGCAGTGACCAGGACAAGAGGCAATGGGCATAAGTTGAAACCATGAAATTCCATCTGAACACAAGACAACCTTTTTTTACTGTGAGGGTGATCAAACACTGGCACAAGTGGCCTAGAGAGGTTGTGAGGTCTCTCCATCTGTGGAAATATTGACACTGGGACTGGACATGGACCTGGGCAACCTGCTGTAGCTGTCCCTGCCCTGAGCTGGGGGTTGGACTAGATGATCTCCAGAGGTCCCTTCCTACTCAAACGATTCTGTGACTCTGTGAATCAGCCAAGATCCTTGTGCTACAGACTGACATACAGGATAACGGACATTAAGTTAAATCAAAAGTTTTATAAATGTAGGAAAAAGTTTATCTGAAATTCTATATTGTGAATTTTTTTTTATATACAGGAAATTGTAACTGACATAAACAGAAATGTAACTTTTGTGGGTAAAAGTCTATGACAGATAAAAAGTACTACACTTATGGTGAGAACCCTTTTCCTATGTAGGTGTCAACTTTTTGCCAGATATCCTAAATCCTTTTTTTTAAATTGACTATTATCAAATAGAAGCAATTTATCTCTTTTGTGAGGTTAGGCAAATAATCCATTCAGAATTAACATGCAGCTTCTATCCTCAAGAATATTTTGTAGGAAATTATTTTAAAATAAGATTCAAATCTTTATAATTAAGAAGGGCAAATATATTAATAAGGATAAAGAGATACATTTCTAATCTCCAAGTTATGCAAATTACTCTGTGATTTTTGTCATTTACTTCAGAACCAGCAGAACAATGGAGTTTTTTCACATGCATGACAATCCTTCTCATTTATGTGCCTGAGACATTGCAACTGGATATTTATTATTACGTGGCAAACTTTAATGGCATTGAGACTCTAAGTGCATATCTTTTATTTAAATACTTTCACACTTTTAAACCCACAATGTTTATAAATATTTTTCTTTACAAATAACCTTTACACAGCTTTCAGATCTCAGCCTATTATTGTTCAAATTATTTGCTAGGTACATAATTACAGGTGATTAAGGAGACAACTTTGCTTCAGACAAAATTTCATGCTTCCTTTTTGCCTTTGCTTCTTTTGTCCACATGCCAAATACTGGACTAGCCAAATATCAAATAGGTTTGAACCCTGTTGTTAACAGACATGTCAAATACGTTTTATGCCTAGAAGAGAGCTATACAAATTCAAACACTTCATTGTTGCCTCTCTTCCTTTTCACTCCACTAACATAACAAGGAAGAACCACTTGATAATACCAGGATTGGGCTAATCATTGCTATTGCACAGTGTGTATAGAGCACACTGAGACTCTCCCTGTGCTCAGTTGAGGGATTAGGCAGGGTATGCCTGGGTAATACAGTGCAGCAGCACAGGGAGGTTCCCGAGCTGGCTCGAAACAAATGAGTGAGTTGATACTACAACTGCACTACTTTAAATAAGCAGCTCCTTTATAGTAGATAGGGGAGCTCTACACGCTCCTTGTTTCCCTGTTTTTCCAGAGTATGTTCCAGCACCTCTCACGCCACTTACCTGATGGTTCTCACACTGAGAGGCACATCCTGGAAAATTCTTCACAGGTAGAAGATATAGGGAAGGGATGCTTTGCCAGGGAGCTGCGGGTGGCAGAGCAAGGGTTTCTGTAGGGCTGTGGCCAGGGGAATGGAGGAGAAGTGGAGAGGGCTAAGTTGTGCAAGCAGGTAATGCAGAAGAAATGCACAGGTGCTAGGAATCATTTTAGCCTTTCTGGGGAATCCTGAGATGTGAAACAGTCACAGTGGTGAACCATGGGCTTCTTCTGCATTTTCTTTTCACGCTATCTCCCTACCTTCAACCACTGTCTTCTCAGCACCATGCTATTCCCCATCCTTGTCGTTTGTCTTTTGGGTGCCTCCACTGTGCTGCTTTTACAGGCTCCCCAATAACATGTCCTCCTCAGATGTACTCTCCATTTCTGGAAAAAAAGGGAGCACATTTCCTATGCTGGTACTCACAATAACAAACAATAAGCTCACATGCATTTCCATATTTGATATCCAAAATTCCTTTGGTTTTAACAACGCTCCATTTTACATACCCAAAACCACACCTATGTACTGGAGCAGCTGACTAATTACACTGTTATAGGGAAACATGACAGCTCTTCAAATGTAACTGATGGTGTGTAAAGATAGAGAGAAATATTGGAAAGCTTGATCCCAGGAGGACTCCCAAATTTGTAGACTGCATTCTGTCAGCAATATCACTTTGCTGTAGTCAGAGCCAGAAATCTTCATTACAGTCATGGCTAATAGGCAATATTTCTTTGCACTGATGGAGTACACAGTTCTGCTTGTTAAGGTATAGGGTGCAAGGGATGGTGGAAAGACAGAAAGAATCCCAAGTAAAGGAATATTTTCTATTCTTTGTCACAGAACTTCAGAGAAACTAAAGACAGATATTGAAAAAAAGGTCTCTCACAAGAAACAACTTGCTCTTAGTCATGTATTGCCCTTTAGTTTAAATCTCAGATAGTAAATGAAGGAATTCTCAGATATTTGTACAGAAAAATGAAGGCAGGTTTGAAACAAAGACACTCTTAATGACACTTTTGTTAACGCTGCTGGTGTTAGTGCCAAGTTTCACGACAGACTAGCAACCTCAGTAGGTCATCAAGGCATGTACTTCTATGTACAGCACACTAAAACTGTATAGTTCAACTGATGACAAGGGCAGCTGCTGCTTTGTGAAACAGAGTTAATGCAGCATGTTACAGAAAACACATACGATTGTCTTAAAGGGAGACATTTTGCTTTGTCACATACTCATTCACCTGAAAGCCCTTCAGAGTGGAACCTGTGACTGTTCTGCATATGGATATAGATGAGATCACAAGGCCCCAGTTGTATAAAAAGTTCACATAAATAACTGTAGTGATGTGAATAGGCCCACTGAAACATATGGGCATTTTTAATGTGCAAAAACCTTACTTTTATAAGTAAATAAATACTTGATTTACAAATAATGTGACTATGTACATATATCAAATGATGAGAAGCATTTGACAAACAGATCTGAAAGCTTAGCTTTCCTTTTTCGCATAGGTTTTCTGGAGAACAGAGAAGCTATTTACTTAAAATAAATCATTCTAGCCAGTAATTTCCAGTAAAATAATGAAAACTATACTTTCAGGCATAACCACATACCTAGATTGCCGTAGTAATCAGACCTTGGCTAACTAGCTGAAAGAACTTACAAAAGCTACTGGGATTTCTACCTGGCTTGCTTGTCAGATCCCTTTTGCAGATCTGTTTGGGTCCATGAAGTTAACAAATTTCAAAATGTAAGCAGAGCTGCTGAATAACTCACTGTCACCTGAAACCAGAAGCTTTTCTATGTATCTGAGAGAAAAAAGATTTGCAGTTGTTGAGTGAGAGTTTACAGGAGACACAGAAACCACAGCATCACTTGCAGAACCATAAAGCTGCATGTAATATCCTCTGCAAACTGCAAAACACTTAAATGCAAAAGTCAGTAAATGAAAAATCAAGTATTTGTTACTTAAATAAGAGAGAAAAGCAGAACTCATTGTACATGAGAAAATATTCCAAATTATTTTTTGTACCAAGATATTTTGAGATAGATGATTTCAGAAAAATATATTTAAAAAATTAAGTAAATTAGAAAATATATAATTTAAATTTTTAAAAAATCTAATGTACTTTTTTTTTTCAGAACTCTAACTTGGAGGAATTTTACACTTGAGCAAGCCTCAGAATAAAAAAGAAAGAAAGAAAAAAGAAATCTATCAACCGTGCAGACACATTGGGTCCGTGTAGTACATCATACGTATTAGTGACTACAGAAGAAATCACCTCTTCGCAAGAGTGGCTTTTACCCTGGGGAGAAGGATCCACCTCCGCTAGAACATTAAAATCTTCCATAAAATCTTTGAGGCTTATTTCCTTGCTGCACTAAGTGCAGATAGCACACGTGCCAGAACCAAGACCCACATCAGAACAGGACACACCATATACATTAAGACCAGAAATATGTACTGGAAGAGGAAATATGTTGCCCTGGAATAGCAGCCCTCATCTGCCTATGCTTTTTCCAATCACATGAATATAAAGGACTAGAGTGGCTGCTGCCTCCATTATTAACCTTTTCCCACTCTTTTTTCAGAAAGTGTCAATAAAAAAGGTTAACCTGATACCCAAGCAGTGGATTAGTACTATGTTCAAAGTAGACTGAGCTCTCCCCCTTTGTTTCACAGAGGCTAATAAGAGAACACTGACTGGTAACTGCTTGTGTCTAATTTTGACTGCATAAAGCAAAGTAGCAAAGGTGAAGATATTTACATCCCACAAGACATCAGTGTTTGTGGACATACTTTACTCATCTTCTCCAAATCCCCATTGATGTCATGTCATCATCTCAAAAAGTCAATAGGCTGTTACTACCCAAAACAAGCAGCAATTGTACCTAAATACAATTAATCTTGTGCGTGTCTTAAAATGCCTTGGAAATAATGGCTAAGATGATCATTAAAAAGGAAATGGGATGGTCAGAATTGTAATGGCCTCACTAATTAATATCAATATCAGACATTAATTCTTACTAATAAAATAATCATATTGCTCTTAAGTGCCTAATAATTTTGTCAATATTCAGATAAAACACATTAACCAAAGGGCACATCCCAGCACATTTTTACTTGAAATTTTTTGTTCCTGAAGTCTGTATTTGTGGTATTGCTGATTGTTTAACAAAATACATTAAACTCACTATCTATTACACTCACTACATATTGTTTACTCACTGCATAATTATGAAGAGTAACAAGGAGGCGTCACTTTATAGCCAATACCTATTTAATGCCTGTGGTACTACTGCAAGAGAAGTATCATTGCACCCTTTTCACTCAGAGGAAAAAGTTATGGACAATCAGTCAGTGACAGAACTAGAGACCATGTATAATTCTGTGTTGTAGGTATGGTGGGTTAGCTGTGGCTAACAGCCAAATTCCCACCCAGCTGCTCACTCACCTCCATCCTCAGCAGGATGGCGGAAGAAAATAGGATGAAAAAGCTTGTGGGTTCAGATGAGGACAGGGAGGTCACTCACCAATTACTGTCACAGGCAAAACAGAGTCGAGTCGGGGAAAACTAATTTAATTTATTGACAATTAAAATAGAGTGGTGTCCTGGTTTCAGCTGGGAGAGAGTTAATTTTTCTTCCTAGTAGCTAGCATAGTGCTGTGTTTTGGATTTAGTGTAAGAAGAATGCTGATAACACACTGATGTTTTTAGTTGTTGCCAAGTAGTGCTTAGACTAGTCAAGGACTTTCTTTTTCAGCACCAGCTCTGCCAGGTGCGCGAGAAAGGGGAGTGTGGGAGGGGGCACAGCCAAGATAGTTGATCCAAACTGACCAAAGGGCTATTCCATACCATATGTCGTCATGCTCAGTATATAAACTGGGGGGAGTTGGCCGGGGGGCAGCGATCGCTGCTCGGGGACTGGCTGGGCATCGGTCGGTGGGTGGTGAGCAGTTGCATCACTTGTTTTTTTTTCCCCTGGGTTTTGTTTCTCTCTCTCTCTCTCGTTCTCCTTTTCATTGCAATTTTATTACTATCATTATTATTGTTATTTTATTTCAATTATTAAACTGTTTTTTATCTCAACCCGCGAGTTTTCTTTTGCCCTTCTGATTCTCTCCCCCATCCCACCGGGGAGGGGGAGGGTGAGCGAGCAGCTGTGTGGTGCTCAGCGGCCGACTGGGGCTAAACCACGACAAGTGGGATGGTGAGAAACAAAGACAAAGACAAAAACTAAAACCACCTGCCCCTCACCCAACCCCACCTTTCTTCCAGGCTCATCATCATTCCTTCATTCCCAACTCCTCTACCTCCTCCCCCATCAGCAGTGCAAAGGGATGGGAAATAGGGGTTGGGGTCGGTCCATAACAGCTCCTCACTGCTGTTCCTTCCTCCTCACACCTTTCCCCTGCTCCATCATGGTCTTCGCCATGGGCTGCAGGGGAAACTCTGCTCTGGTGCCTGGAGCACCTCCTCCCCTACTTCTTCTCTCATCTTGGTGTCTGCAGGGCTGTTTCTCTCACATTTTTCCCTGACTGCTCACTGCCTGTGCAGTGTTTTCCCCTTTTAAAAATACATTTTCCCCAAGGTGCCACCATCTTGGCTGAAGGGCTCGGCTGTTCCCTGCGGTGGGTTGGTTGGAGCTGCCTGGAAGTGGCTGTGCCCAGCACGGGGCAGCCCCGGACTCTTCTCACAGAGGCCACCCTGCAGGCCCCACTACCAGCACCTGCGCACCTGCACCCAATACGGAATGACACCAGCATAAGTGCCAAACATTTCTGCTCAAGTGGAAAGGGAGAGAATCAGTCTCCTGACTCCCATTCCCTGTCTGCTACCATGCTTATTGCAGGAGAAAATTAAGTCTTAGAATGTTTTTCCTAGTTGTTATAACATTCTGGTGGAGATGGACCCTAGTACCCCAAAGGTAAGAGCTCCGTCTGATGGAAACCACCTTACCAAAAATTCCACCCTGTCATGATCTCCTGCTGAATATGAAATAGTTTTATATCTGGGACTATACGGAATAGTTTTTCAATCTGTGTGGCTCAGGTCCTCCTTCAGGTTCTTCCTCCTTAAGTAATTCTCCACATTTAGAATTTCCCCATCTCCTTTCTGCCCCACACCTGATGCTCACCAGCTGATGCTATTAGTGGACTGCTATAATTCATTTTACAGAAAGAAAAACTGCAGAAGTCAGTTCAGAATTAAGAGATTTGCAACAACTGTCTATGCTTATTACCTATGGAAATATAAGTCCCCCAAGAAGATAAAATGCTCATCATAATAATGAAAAAATGTGAGAGAACATGAATTTAAAATTCCAGTACTTATTAACTAAACAATGCAAGTGGCGGAATCAAAATTTACATGAAATAATTAGAGGTACTAAGTATTCTTGAAACTCTCAAAATACATTTTAAGAGTGAAAAGTTCACACCTCCCCATGCAATATTATTATGAAAAATGGATTTCAATATTAAAATCCTATCAGTGCAATGCATATGTCATTTTTTGTTGCTGTAATATAGTTTTTTACAATGATCAATTCCCAGTTATTAGCCTGAAAAGCATCTCAATAGACAGAAATAGAGATGAATACCTCATTACTATACAGCCAACATCAAGTACTTTCATCATTTTTTCCTTTTTCTTTTAAAGGAGGAAATTAAACCTCTGCTTATAAGATTTAGTGGTCCTTCAAAAAACAAAGCCATTAGAATGAGTGGCACATGATCAGAAAAAGTGTATTCTGAGTGTCTGGGCAGTTAATAAGCTGTTGGACTTTGAGATATTAAAACAATAAATTTAAGATACAAATTCATGAACAAGAAATGTTGTAAAGTGTGTAGGCGAGTGCTCTATAGGATTCCATTTATTTGCTTCATGACAGTGAGTCCCTGTATATTATAGTTCAAATCAAAATCCATAATGGAGGCAGAGAGAAAGAAGGTGGGGGAGCAGGACACTGCTTTAGAGGACAGGCTGTAAGAGGGACCAGATGAAGTAAGGAAAAAGGAAAAAATGGAATTAAGGTGTCAGGCTTCACCTTGGTCATTTTGATTTTGCTTGTATGTCTCCCCTCATCCTATCGACTTGTATTTAGCTGTTGGGATAAGGATTAATCTTTGAACTATATATAAAATCCACCAATTATTTTTATTACTTATTCTTGCATGTAGAAAGCATATATACAGAGCAGGATTAGTCAATCATGTTGCTTACATTATAAAAATCAGCTACCTGGCATTGTGTTTTTCTAATTCATTATTATTACATAGAGTCACAGATTATAATGGTATCATACTGGGAAAGGCACTTTAGAAAAATATTAAACCAAAAAAAAATCCTGGAGCAAATGTCATCAAAAGCTTTACAAAAGAGGCATGGGTGGATATGGGCAGTTTGTTGCATTAAAACTTTGTCACTAATGAAACAATGTTTGTCAACCAAACCAGTGGGGTTCTAAAATACAAGCTGTCCAACAATTTTCAAAAATGGATAGACTTCACAGTAAAAGATATAAGTCTTTGGAGGAATTAAAGAATGATAATGAGTGAATTTGGAAGTGTTACTCAGGAGATATCCCTAGATGAGATGAGAGCATGAGAGAAAACACAAAGGTGCTTGTTTGAAAACTTTTAAAGTAAATAATGAACACAGGTATCATTAAAGATTAGAAGGAAACTCTGAGGGAGGATAATCAAGATGATAGAAAAGTAGATGCAATAACAAGTTAAATATATTTTCTACAAAAAATGAGTAGGCCAATTCCAAACCCTTTCTCTTTTATGCAGCTACATCCTTAATGCCAGAAATCCTTCCAGCAACACAGTATAGGGAAGGAGGCTCTAAGATCTCTATTGACCATGTGAAGTTACCACTGCTTTAAAACTTGGTCTAGGAGGAAGATTAATGAATTGGTGACAACCATGCCTCAGCAATGAAGTTCACAGTACTCAATTGCAGCACACTGCCTCTGAAAAGGGCTTCAAATTTTCTTCTTCAACTATGGGAATACAATTACAGACTATGAACAGTCCTTACTCTCTAATAAATAAAGCATCAAACAGAACACAATGAAAAATAAATGGGCCAATTGCAGTGCGAGGTCAAAAAACCTGCTTTACCCTTTGACTTTAATAGTATTGCACTGGGTGCAAATTAGGATTAGTATTTGAATAATTCTGTACCAGACAGTCAATTTGTATGATGAAAATAGAACTTGCCTACTCAATACTCTATTTACAATTGCAAATGAAGGATGAGATTGATAAATCATCCAATTTCTGCCAACTTCTACACAAATAAGTTACCTATAGGCCAGAATTAATTTGTTGCAATGACATTGCAAGGTCAGGTGTTCTAAGGAAGCATTGTGCTAGCCCCTCCACAAAGGGATGATGGCAGAGTCATCTATTTGTCCTCTTTGGGTTTAGAACTGATGTCTTTAGCAACTTTTTTTGATGTGAAAAGGTGATGGCAGGCTAGAGGAGGAGCTTCTGAACCAGCAATTTTACAGTGACCTGTATACTGAATGGAGAAGAGCAGTAGTTACCTTCTCAGTATTACTTCTGGTTCAAAGACTGTGAAAATGCAATTTAGTGAACAAATTTGTATCCCCACATAATGTCACATGCCAGGCTGTTGTGGGGAATAGGTGAATGTAAAATTCCTATCTGCATTCTTCATATGTAATTTTAACGTACACTTTTCACCTGAGAAGTCTGGTCCAATGAATCACTTGTCTTATCTAGACTCTTCTGCCTTAAAGGTTGATGAAGAAGTATGAAAAACTACAAAATCTCTCTGCATGAAGAGGAAAAGCAAAACAAAATAAAAAGTTAAAGAAGAAAGAAGTTTTTCCTTAGCTACTGCCAAGTATCAAATCAGTTTCTGTTCATTTGAAGACTCACTTTGTATTAACTTTTCTTCTGACATTACAGGAAACAGAACTTGCCTGAGGCTTCATCCTTTAAAGACTATTTCTGAGATGTTTTGCCTGTAATTGTTAGTTGTCATGAGGTTGCTTTGCTCTTGGATCACAGTTTGTGAAGAGAGAAATCTGAACATATTATTTTTAAAACCATGATGATACACGATAGAAAAATGTCATTCATGTTCCATTTCTGCGTAGTGATCTTTTCTCTGCATGCATGAGATATATACATAATGGTATGCTTAAAGGGAAAAATATGTATTTGAAAGAAAAAAACCCAACCCTGTTCAACAGTTTAAAATGCAAAACAAAGCTTATTTACCCAAAAAAGCAATCCATATCAATCCCTATGAGTCTTCTCGCCTCCAGATTGTGATGGAAAAATTAAGCAATTAAAACAAAAACAGGAAGTTTTTTTAAGCCTGCTTGGAACACTGAGACTGAAGGGCACTAGAGTGGATTGGATTTACGAATTAATCCTGATTCTGTTCTTTACTGGACACACTGGCAAGTCAGTGAGAATCTGTACACACAGCTCTTAACTGAATTTATGACCAGGTAATGAAATTGTTGACCCTGAATGCAGCTTCTTCTAAATACTGCTGAGGAGCAACTGTTAGTAACCATGAATAGTAATTTTAGAAAACCATATTTCACACTGTGAAAAAAACCTAAGTATGAGATTTACCTTGCACCTGTCACAACCTTAAAGTTAGAAGGAAGCAATACTAAAGTAAGTGCTCAGGTTCCTTCTATGTTCAATGGAGAGAAGTGGGGGCTTCAAAACACCTCTAAAGGGAAATTTCAGGCACCTAATTCTGGTGTCTAAAACTAAGTGTTTAGGAGTATTTCCTCACTATGTGTGGATTATGTTATTGAAGGTAGGACCTTGTGACACATTTTGTGTAGTTTGAGAGATGCAAGAAAAGGAAGGCTGGCTTGCTTTCATTCCTTTTTCTGAAGGAGGACATCCCAAGGCAAACTGACTCATATGCAACTTACCCTCCTTCTAGGAACATTTTTGCCAGAAACAGATTCTCTGGTTGGCACCTATGAAACTGTATGAAAGAATATTAATACAAACGCAACCAAATAGTTGTAGTTGCAAATACACTCTTGAATGAAACCTTTATCTTCTTCCCACTGGAACAACCAACTAACCAATTGCGCAGGTACCACATGAGCCATGTCACTCTCTGGGCTTCAAACCACAGCAAACTCACAGCTGTGTTGTTGACTGTTTAGGCAATTACGGAACAATACTCATTAGTTTCTGAGTAGTGCCAGAGATTCCTCACTTAGAAGATGGGTGTAATATTATGCTCTCTTATCTGACATAACTGATGAAATATTTAGCTATGGCTTTAGCTATCCTGCACAGTTAAGACCAATAGCTGAAAGTAATTCCTTTATGAGAGCTGTCAGGCCAGTGAAGATTATTAAGTATACGATTTGTTTCTATAAAAAGCAGACCTCTATGAGTGGAAAAAATAGCTCCAAGTCTTATATTTTTTTATCTTAAATAAGGTATCTGGGAAAGCACATTTGAGAATGCTAGGACTTGTGCAATATCATGTAACTTTTCAAATTACAAGTTATGAATTTCTACTGCAAGGTTAAACATTTTTTGTAGCTTTTCAGTCTGACAGTACAAAGTGCTAGTTTTACATGACATAATGAAGTCATACAAGACAGAAATGAATTATTCATGAAACTGGTCATACTTATTCTGAAAAATTTTGCATGTATTATTTTTCATGTATTATTCTACATAACTGGAAAGAAAAACTGGGAACAAAATGGGTCAGTGATCTTCACAGACAAATAACGCAAACCACCGAACTTTTCTAATTGTCACCATTTCTCAAATCGCTGTGGCTCAATCTCACCCTGTCAAATTCAGGTCTAATAATCTGCTGTTGTTTGGGATGGATATAATGACAAAGTAGTCTCTTAGCATGTTTGAGATGGATATAACAGCAAAATAAACTCTTAGCATGCTGCAAGAACTTGAAAAAAGGGACACAATAGATCTTTTTCTCAGAGCTACTGTATTGTAGAGTATAGAGCATCTACTGAATCCAACCTTCACACTTGAATCTTACCATGACACTTTCTTCCCCCTTAAAATGATACCTTAATTAGGAGTGGCTCTATCTTTAAATTATTATAGAAGAAAAAGAATATTATTATTCCCAAATTACTTTGCTTGACAAAACTTGGTGTTTTTAAGGTGAGCAAACAATACATTTATCTTTTTCATATAATGTCATCATTTATTATATCAACTTACTTCACTATTGAAAGTAAGAGTTTTTTTTCCAATAGAGGTGACTCTTCAGTGATTTCTGTGCACGTATTCTTGCTCTGTTCCTGAAGAACGTTCCCTTTATGAGACAAAAAATAAAGAATGGTTTTATGAATTCAATTATAACAATGGAGGAAGAATGAGCAAAGCAGAACTTCAGAGTAGAAAACTTTCCTTGCAATGGGCAAGTCACTACAAATACATCTAGTGCACTTGAAGGTATGGTTTTTGTTCTCTGTGATGAACAAAAATGCATAAGGCAATTCAGTCCTTTAGAGGTCTGAATTTTGTCTGCTTTGATATGAATACTGAGACAACTGTTTGGAGTGCTGTTCCCGATAAGAAATAAAGTGAAGTAGAAGGCGGCATTTGAACAGTATAGGGATAGTCACACTTGTAACAATTAAACACAGTTTCATGCAGAGTAATTTCAAAAGCAAAATCGTTACAAAGGGAACAAAATGTACTTTTACAGGAGCTTTATCTGACATGATAACACTACTCCTAATGTTCATAACGTATGCTAGTTTCATAGTCTCTGTTTTGTTTGTTTATACAATCTACTATCTGTGCCACAGTCCTAATAATTGCAAAACTATCCCATATTTCTTCATTCTTATCCTTTTCCTTTCTCACCTATATTCTCAATTTTTAAATGTTTTGCTGTTAACTATGTTTACTCTTAACTTCTGAAGAGAAGGTTCACAGAGGGGTAGAAAGCAAGAGGGGGAAGGTGAACCTTAGTAGACTGAGTGGGAGGTATGGAAAGACAACAAACTGCAGATTTCCGAGGACCCAAAAAGGCTAAGACACCATTCTAAAAAATAGTTTCAACATGGGCTTGTTTCAAAATTTTCTGAATCACTTTGCTATTTCATCTCACACAATCACATGCTAGTGATCTGCAAGGTAAGAGGAGAAACTCCATGCAACAGTACAGACAGCGATAGAAAACAGCTTTGCTGAAAAGGACCAGTGAGAAAGCTATCTTGATGGCCCATAAGTTGAACATGAGTCAGCAATGTACCCTGTTGTGACAAAGGTTAACCACATACCAGGCTGCATTAGCAAAAGCTTAGCCAGCAGGTCAAGAAAGTCGATTATTTCCCTTTATTCAGCACTATGGAGGCTGCATTTGAAATAGAGTGATCAGGTCAGGGCTCCCCAAGATGACAGATGTCAAACTGGAGAGAGTACAGCAGAGAGCCACTCAGATGGTTAGGGGGCTGGAGCACAGGACATAGGAACAGAAGCTCAGAGGAGCTAGACTTGTTCAACTGGCAGAAGAGAAGGCTATTGGGGGATCTATTTTATTTCCTTCACTTTATTCTTTTTATTTCGTTATTTAAAGGGGGGTTAGAGAGAAGACAGAGATAGTTTCTTAGACCTGCATGGCAAAAAAGACAAGAGACAATTGCCACTAGCTTCAACAAAATAAACTCCAATTGGACATAAGGAAAAAATTATTTCCAAAGAGGAGTTAAGGATTGGAACAGGCTGCCCAAAGGGGTTGTGTCATCTCTACCATAGAAACATTCAACATCCCACTGAGGAAGGCCCTGAGCAACTTCAACTGCCATTGAATCAAGCCCTACTCTGATCAGGAGGTGGGACTAGGTAACCTTCAGAGGTCTTTTCCAACCTGAATTATGCTATGAACTATGAGGAAATCCATTTTCCTACTTATCCACAGAGCAATTACAATGCCAAAATTCTGCAGTAAATTTTATGCAGCACAGACCAGCTGAATAAAGAGATTCATTCCTATTCCCTTGCTCAGCTATTCATTCCCATCTTTATATTAACTCCTCATTTGTGCCAGCACAAAAGCTTGTGCTTCCAGGTGGTAAACTAGGCAGAGAAACTGGTCCAAGTTAAAAATGGAGTATTTATTTTGCCTGCCACTCTGCCATCACCTCCTTTTGTCCAGCACAACTGTTTGTGTGAGCACAGCAGCAGAAAAAGTAATCTGGGGAAGGCTGAAATGCCTCTTTTGGCAGCTTCAGGAGTTTGAAGTGATGGTTAAACTACAGCATAAATTTCTCTAGCTTATCCACAGCCAATGCCCTTCAGCTCCCTTGTAATAAACTGTTTCTATGGGTATAATCTCTCCTTGTGGTTTCTGGTGAGCTGTGGCCTCTGTGGCATGTTACATCTGCTGTGTGATAGTAACCATGTCACAAGCCAAATTTTCAAAAATAGCAAACAATTTTTCATCCCTCATTTTTCTGAATTCTTTATTTACAGGGCACTAAGGGCCTCATGTTCCCTAGAGGCCCTCTCTAGCTTTATTAACTACAACATTATGACAAGAGTCAAACCCACTGAAAGTGATTTAAGCTGGACATTTTTTTTTCTTTAAGTGGAGGAACCTAAAAGGACTAGTGACTGAAAATATTGCTCTTAATCACTGTGGTCCATGTCTCCACAAGCATAACACCTTTGTAACTTCAAAGGATAGTATGAAAAAAAAAATATTAGTTTTGGGAAGTACCCAGACAACACGGTGATACAAGAGCTGTTGCAAGCGGCTGCCACCTCCAGCAGCTCCAGGCCTGGGGATTCCTCCTGCCCGGCCACTGGAGCCCAGCCTGGGGACCAGGGGTCTCTGCCCAGGCTGAGGGATGCGGCTGACGCTTTCTCCTTTGCAGGTTCAACCTGCAGCAAAGCTGAGCATGTATCCCAGAGACACACAGACACATACACACAGACACGGACATGGCTGGTCACGCAAACAGCCGCAGACAAGGCACTGCCTCCAGCAGCACCCACATCCAGGACTCACACCAGACACAGGCACAGACAGCCACGTCCCCTCCTCCTCTTGGGCTGGCAGAAGCAGAAGGTCACTGGTGCAGCACACACACCACACTCTCCAGGTTCACAAGCACATGCACGTTCATGGTTACCCTGAGCACTCTCACCGCCTCTCTGCCCCTCTGGCACCCCTGCCCGGATCCCAGCCACCCTTACCTGCCCCATGGGTCCCCAACTTGCCTGCTGGTCCAGCTGGGTGCTCGCTGCACACACTTGTCGCACAGGCACCCCACGCTTGCAGGTCCCCCTGAATACCAGCATGTACCCTCTGCCCACCTGCTACCCCTGCCCAGACCCAGGGCCTCCTGCTCACTGGCTGGCCCAGCTTGGAATTTGCCAGTGAATCCACACGCGCACCCCCCCACACACCTGGTTCGAGGAGGTTATGGTGTTTAGGGCCAGAGTTTTTGCGTAGCCACAGATTCAGTGTGCGGCTGCTGAGAAGTCATTTGAACTACTCTAGTCCCCAGTTCCTTTTCCTCTGAGACAACGATGAGCCTGCCCACTTTGCAGTGCTATTCTAAAGATCAGCGCGCTCAAGTTTTGAGGTGGTCAGACATTCAAGTCATAAGGCCTAAAAAAAAAAGAAGAGAATTCCTTGATGAAGATACTGAATAAAAGCTCCCTTCAAAGCAAAAGGAAGGAATAGGGAAGATTAAAAAAGGCACCTCGCCTAAGAGGTTCAAAGCACAAAAGAGAAGGAGGGAATTCCTTTTACCCAGCCTCAGTCAGGTGCCCACATTAGCAGACTATCGCAGAGGTAAAAGAGAACCAACCTACATAACGTTCAGAAAGCAATTTATGTTACGTGTCATGACTTGTTAGAGGCACTTCTTCAGCCACATCTACAGTAAGAAGCCCTCCCTGGTCCACGCATACGCTGACTCTCTATCAGGGCTAGACTTAACACACATACCAACCTCTCATTTACCACTGGGCACTCACAGAAAAGGAATGCACATTTGGGGAGGATGGCCACAGCACGTTTCAGTTGTTCCCTTATCGAGACAGTTGGGAACGATATTAAAATGAACCACACTGAAGAAGTGTAAACGGAGCCTTCATGACTGGTTTTTACAGTGTCCACTTGCTTTTTCGTAGTCACCATGGATCTGTATCTGAGCAAAACTGAACTTGGGTCCTAAATTCCATCCCAGTAATGTATTCATATCCTTCACACCATGAAAAACTAAGAAAACAAAAAACTTCTAAGAACTTCTGTTCTTAGTCTAGGTTACCTTGCTCTGTGCACATAGCTAAGCCTAAGTTAGGATCACTGAGAAAAGCATGCAGACTACCTGTCTCTGAAGAATACAAGATACTCACACTATCACCCCTGGCTTTTAACCCTTCTCTAGTTCCCTTCTCATATCATCAGTGTTGGCTGACTGTTCAGTCTGGTCTCTTTTTTTCAGTTTATGAGTTTTCTAGGATTTCTCTACCTCTTGAAAGAGATTTAAGGACTGCCTCATGAATGCAAAGGGGGCCTTAGTGAATAGCCTCCTAACTTTGGTAGTATGAATCTCCAAGTAGAAAGACAATTGACAAATAAGATGTATAACACTACAGGACTTCCTACTGTGGCTGCTACATAATGACTACCTGTCATTAAAAGCTTCTCAGAAGCTTTTAATAAACTCAGAGAAATTTGTTTGCAGTGGTTGGTGCTCCAGAAGGCACAATCAGTTTTATAAAGAATTTCTGCAGACTTCGGACACCTTGGTGTTCATACAACACTCAGATATATTCTCATATTGATTTAGGCTAATTTCCATTAAATCTAGCCCTTTATCAAGAAGAAACCCAGAAGATTATTTTTTATTTGAGGAATAAAATATACAGAAACTTCACATTCCCTTACCACGTAAGATAATTAGATATTCCTTGTTTCTTTATTAAGATTGGTAAGGTTGGACAAGTCTGTCCAGTAGGTTTCTCTATTAAGATTACTTACCTACTCCCAACACTTATCAGCTCCATGGACTTTTAAAATGTGTCACTTGGCTAACATTGAAGGCTTTAAAGGAGAACATACCAACTCAGAGAAACATTTTATATTCTCAACCACTTGGTAATGCATAGGTGTAAAGACAGATTTAAAATTTTAAAGACTTTTTTTTAGACTTTTAAAACTGCATTGCTAGTATTCACTTCCACTTTTATTGCTTTCAGCTAATTTTCTGCTGAGCACTGAGAGCAAGCAGGTGTAATGAGAAGAAACAGAAGAGGACTCATAAAACATATGGACTACATTTTTCAAAATTAGGTATAATCTAGTGTGTATTTCTGAATTACTCATATAGAAAATAATAGTAGGTAACTGACCATGTGCAACACCAATACCCAACTTGTACTGCACAGCAGGTATTGGATCCATGAATTAACTGCATATTTCAAGTTGTGAGTATCTAGTTTTGAAATTCTATCCCATGCATCCATTTACTACAACAAGTAACAGTAACAAGTAAACCATTTTTACTCTTGTTGTCTGTTTAAATGGTACTTACCCAAGGAAAATGGACAGACATTTTTAGGCTGTTTTAGCTCCTTTCCTCTCCATCTACAGACATGTATTCCATAAATTCAAGAACAGAGGCTACAAAAAATAGTTAACATACTGGAGTATGAAATGTTCTCTGTAGGAAAAAAAAATTCACAGACAGCTTGTTTATGACTAGAAGAGTGTAAACACGCATCTATTTTATTTAGCTCAGTAATCCTCTGACACAACTGGTGATGTGTTTGATCAGCAGGCTTCTTGTTCATCTTCCATCATAGAAGTATCACTGCTTTCCTCAGGGGTATTGACAGCTGGCAGCAATCAAAGCCATCTAACTGCCAGTATCTCATTTAAAGGGAATGACATTCGGCTACAAAACTCCAAAATGCCTTTAATTCACTGTACTGTACCGTGCCTCTAAATGAAAAAATACATCCTCACTTAGAAAAGGAGACATTTAGACCCTTTTTTCTAGGAAGGATTTTGTTCATTAATCAGCACTTCAGAAGTGCGTAGCACATTGCATCACTTGTTCTTGAGCAGACCTCAGGCTTAAGGCAGACTTGTCTATCATAATCCACTTTGGATATGTTGTCTTTGAGTTCAAGAATATGAAGTCATCCTCTTCAGAATTAGTGTAATTGTTTTATCTGTGGCCTTTCAAACAGAAGAAGCATATTTCAGCAAATCACACTTTAAAAACAAATCAGTCCACCTGTCTGGCTTGTTCATGGCAAGTCAAACATAAGTTATCCCATAATGTGCAGGAGTAGAGTCCCATGTGATTTTCCTTCTTAGTTCTATCTTGTTCTCTAGGATTCTTGAAGAAGAAAAGTTTTTAATGAGAGAGATAGAAGGTGCAAGAACTTTTTCTGGAAATTGCAAATGGTATCAAACTCTGTCAGCATCTTGTCCTGACTTTGGAAAATGTTGGGAGTTCAGTCTCCTAACCTGGCGTATATTAAATAGCCTGGAACTACACAGTGGCTCTCCAGCAATTCCCAGCCTGTCCCAGTGTTAGGTTTTGATATAGTGTGGCTCTCTGGAAAAGCAAAAAGGCCAACCTGAATGCCCTGTTACTCTAGAGAATTTTATATATTGCTGTACTGAGGGACTAACCGGGATCAGTGATGGGACTGACGCAATCTTTTTCTGTGATGTACTCACAGTGTCATCACTTGTAACTTCTGCAGAGTAGTGGGGTCAATTTTGGTTTTTACTTAACATGCTGGTAATTGTCTTGGTTACCAGAGCATGAACAGATCTGTATCCAAATTTGAACCCATGCGTCTCTCTGTCATATATGCCTATCATCTTTTTTGTCCTTCAAGTCTGTAGTGTCAGAGTACTGTTGACCCTCCTTAAGCCTATTTTGGCCCTCCTGAATTCAGTTCCCAGCTACGTCATGCTTTCATGGGTTAATTCTGTATCTTCAGTTGTGTATTCCAGTTTCCGATTTCACTCTGGACTTTTATCAAATGTCCTTTCTTTTCTGGCATTATACATTTGGCTCCTGCATCACTCACACACTCTTACATATTTTCAGATTTTTTTAAAATGCATCCTTCATGCATTTCACACTTGTGTGGAAGGCCCCATTCTCAGTCAGGCTTCATAGTGTATTATCATGATGAAGTTATTTAACAATTAGCTTGAGTTAATTAAAAACTATGAAGCATAACAAGTGACACAGAACCAGATATAGTCAGAAATAAGGGCCCTTCTGATTGTCTTCCTCCTCATTCAGTGCTTAGATGGTAAATGTTAAGTGTTCCTTAAATTTTTTGTTTTCCTTTCACAATCCAGGTGAAAGTTCTAGTGATCTTTTACTTGTCCTGTTTTTCAACTCAGACTATTTCCTGTACCGTTTACTCATTGCACTTGTGTTCAGCAGCCACAGTAGGGCAAAGCGCTTAGATGAGATCTTGTTTATTCAGTGACCAGTTCTAAATGCTTCTGCATAATGGAATACAAGCTATTGTAGTTCCTTCTTTGGCTCCCTAATTCAAAACCAGCCATTTATAATGACAGTTCCTAATTCCTTACATTTTTCTCTCTCTCTTAACATGACATATTTGCTGTAGTCTGAAGCAATTTATTAAAAAAAACCAACAAAACAAAACCAAAAACCTAAATTTACAGGTCAGTTCAAAAAGGTGAATATATCCTCTATTTCATATTCATTGCATAACCTACTTGTCAGACTCACCCAACTGATGAACTGTAAATTACAAGTCTTTTTTGTGCTAAAAGTCCACACTGAAAGAGATACACAACACCATGAAACACCTGAAGCTATGAGTTGTCCAATATCAAAATAGACGAAAGACCAATTCTGGGGACTGCGATCAAGGGCTACAGAAGTCACATTGACTCAGGTTGTTTCCATGGAATACTCTATGAAAGAATTTATTCAGCAAAACTTTGGAGTAGGGAAGTGCTGGTACTCCTATCTACTCACTCCCAGAATAAATAACTCCATTGATCCAGAAAACTGACTACGTTTCTTGCCGCTTTAAAAATTCATCAAAACATTATCTGTATGCTTTTACAATGCTCATTTTAAAACTGTGATTCCTCTGCCATTTTTTCTTATATCTGTATGCTTTTCCAAACCTATTTTGCAACAACAAGTTAAATTTTGCACATAGGATTAGAAGGCATGCATAGAGCGGTTAAATAATAGTTACTCATTTTTTTCCCAGTTCCATTTCTGATCCCCTTGTGCATTTTTATACCTTGGTATTGTAGAAGGTCTGTGCCTTTCTACAGTTATCCTAAGCTGACTATTGCATCAGTCAAAGCTTAGGTAAATCAAAAGTAGAGAGATTAAAAAATGTCATTAATGCAGCTGTTTATTATGTTTCCCTTGAGGTGACATCAGATATCAAACCCTTGCAGCTTAAAACTGAGCCAAGGTATATACTGCAGCAGATTGCCCATCTGGTGTGACTTCAGAATATTAAAATCTCCTGCAGGCTATCAGCACAAGGACCAGTCAAAATCTTTGCAATCATCCGGACATCTTATTTCACACTACACAGAGTTGTGTGATCTCCAATTAAGATGTTCAAAATCATCGTTATTAGCTCGTGATGAATGTTGATCATATCACCCAACCACAACAATTCTGCATTTCATCTGTAACTGTCCAGCTAATATGTAGTCACTGAAACAAGGTTTTGTCTGTGATCCAAAATATTACAGGAAATCAAGAACCATCATTTTCAAAGTGTAAAATCAAACAACTTCCTAGACTCAGTTGAACACTGTCACTGTAGATTAATGTGATACAACTCCTAAGTGATTGCAAAGCCATGATTTACATAAGACTGAATCTGAATGAATATAGCTTGTATAATCTCCCAATTTAAAAGAAATGGTTGTACAATCACAGACTTCAGGTCTAGATACACAGCCCAAGTTTTCCTCTGTTTCCACCTAAACATAAATGGATAATTATATCTATCCCCAGTTCCTCTCACAAGCCATACTAATACACATGGGGATAAAACAGTCAATTCTGAGACTGTGCACATGTATAGTTCAGAGCCATAAAACACCACAAGTCTGAAAACTTTATTGAACAATGTCAACTATAAAATATGGATTATTTAGTAAATATGGTGAACATTGACAAATTACAACAGGTACTTAGTGACTTTTTGTCTTATTAGAAGAGTGGAACATTAAATTTGGAAAGCAAGTGTTTTTTTATTCTGATATATCTGTTCTGGTGAATTTTCCCATGTAAATGCAGGCAGAAACTCAGACAGAAAGTCTAGAAATCAAATAGAGTTTAGGTGTTCTGGTTTTTGCATGTAATGCATATCAAGCGCTGTGTATTAATCAAGATGTTTATCATTGTAAAATGCCAGGTTCCTAGAGCTGTAAGTGTTCTGAACGAAAACAAGGCAATACCCCAAAAGATTGTTGTCTCTTTGTAGAAGAGAGACAGGAGATAGAGACCAAATCGGAAGCAACATCTAACAGTGAGAGAGGCTGTAATGAAAATCTAAATTTCTGTGGGCATACTGGCAAATTTTAAAGAAAGATTCAAAAAGGAATAATTAAGTTGCTTGTGCATGCTTGCAGATGACTTCTTCATAGAGTGAATACCATCTGGGGAGAATGCACAATGGTACCTGTTTAGAAATATAATGAATTCATGATGGGACTGATGTCATGCACTGATTAGAGAGTTAAATTCTTCATATTCCAAAAGGTCTCAAGGTTGAAGGGGAACTTTTGAAAGTGAGAAAAACCAATATATTGTAACAGAAAGAGGGGGGGGAAGATGAAACAGAAAGAAGGAATAGATTTTGTCATGAAAATGTGCTAAACATTTAGGTTGGTAGCGGCATTGATCCTTTTAATCACTGTCCAAGTCCATACAACAGCAGAGTATATTTGCAACTTAACACTTCCCACAGTTTTTGAAGTAGTTTAATACCCACAATGATAACAGACTGCAGCAAAAGGAGTAAGGGAAGTAGTCACTAACCGTTTTGGGGAAAAAAATCTGTCTTCAATTTTCAGACTATCAAAAACTGTTGTCAGAGATGTGTAGATTAACTTGAAAGTATGATTATTCAAAGTTTTATTCTCTGAGGATCACAAGAGAATTTTCTTGTTAATGCCAAGGAGTTATTAACATTGCTATTTAAATATTTCTACGTTTTCTGAATTAATATGAATATGTCTAATAAAATCTAGTGAAAGGGAGTGAATTTATTGACTGCAAATTGCTGAAGTCCCCAGAATAGTTTGAGAAAATGAGATTTACCTCACTTACCTTCAGCACATAAAAGGTACTCATCTAGTCTAAGCCAGGTATTGAAGCATCTTCTTTAGTCAGTCAAGACAGAGAAGGATCTCCAGACATTATTCTTTCCATTTGTTTTAGATTTGTATTTTAAGAGTGGATGAACTGCCTTTTGCAGTTGCTAGTTTCTCTTACTAGGTAAAGCGAGAGCTTCAGTTAAGTGTTACTTCACTAATCATAGAAAAAGCTTAGCTTAGTTCTTTACCTTCTAGATTGCCCTAAGCTGGAGAATATGAATCTCCCCTATGTATAAATGCTACAAAACCCCCACATATTTTATTTGTTTTATGGAACCATAGCACTTGGAAATACTTTCTCACTTCGGGTATACTGACACTCATCCCCAATATCATTACTGACTTGTAACATGCAGGGCCACAGGACAGTCGCATCACCTAAGTACAAATAGGAGTAATCATTACAGGGACCAAGAGTCTTACAGTGAAAGACACTGCTGTTGGGGGGTGGAGGGCAGGTGAGTCAAGCTCACGATATGCGTAAGCAATGCGGTTTTATTTGGGATGAGTACCTTTCAACACTCTGTTCTCAGTACCATTCCATACATAAGCCTGCCTGCTGCTCTTGCTGCTGAGCTCTTGCCCTGCACACTGCTCTTGCTTCTGTGCATGCTGTTCTTCTTCAGAGAATCACATATCTTGGTACTCTAGTCTTATTTGCAGTGAAGAATGCAAAAGAGTTAATCAGTGTACTGCTCTTAATGGTGTATGCTTTGAACCACTTGTGGGATAACATTCTTCCTTTTTCCATGTTGTAGTTCACATAAAGTTGTTTTGAAAGTAAGTATCATCCATCCAAATCACGTATCTGGACTATCACATCTTGGCTGCCTTTATTAATCCCCCAGCACAGTCACCATTTTGCAAACCTGTGCAGGTCTTCATATTCCCTCTCTTTTAATGGGACTAAAAGAGGTCTTTGTTGATGCTTTTCTAGCTGGAAAACTACAGTCTTGTAGACAGATGGGAATAAGCTCCAGAGCTGGACACAGTACTCCAAGCGGGGTCTCATCAGCATGGAGTAGAGGGGCAGAATCACCTCCCTTGACCTGCTGGCCATGCTTCTTTTGATGCCCAGGATATGGTTGTCTTTCTGAGCTGCAAGCACATGTTGTCAGCTCATGTCCAGCTTTTCATCCACCAGTACCCCCAAGTCCTTCTCTGCAGGGCTGCTCTCAATCCCTTCATCCCCCAGCCTGTATTGATACTGGGGGTTGCCCTGGCCCAGGTGCAGGACCTTGCACTTGGCCTTGTTGAACCTCATGAGATTCACATGGGCCCACTTCTTGAGCTTGTCCAGGTCCCTCTGAATGGCATCCTGTCCCTCAGGAGTGTCAACCGCACCATTCAGCTTGGCATCGTCTGCAAACCTGCTGAGGGTGCACTCGATCTCTCTGTCTATGTCCTTGATGAAAATATTAAACAGTACTGGTCCCAGTACGGACCCCTGAGGGCCACCACTCATCACTGATCTTCATCTGGACACTGAGCCATTGACCACTACCCTCTGGATGTGACCTCATCCACCAAACAGTCCATCCATCCAATCTATCTCTCTCCAATTTAGAGAGAAGGATCTCCCTCAGCTCCCCATCTCTTAGGGAGAGCTGGCTCTCATCGTGTCCTGACACACTGAGGTTGAGATTTTGCTCTCCCTAAATTTTCCATTTATCGAGTAACAGAAACCATGTCAACTGGCCTGTGTTTTTCCTGGCAAATACATTTTGTTTTCAGAAGTCTTCATTCTGTCAGTTGTGGTACAATGAACCAAAAACATCCTGAGAGGCTACTGTCAACTACTGCCAGCTGAGAGGCACTCCTGTAATGATTTACAATACAATTTCTCTCATCTGCCTTCCCCCCCTAATACCTGAGAGTTAGTTACATCTCTAGGTCCTGTAGGATAACCTCTATATCACAATTCAACATAATCACCTCCCTTGTTTCTGTAGAAATATTTTATAAAAATAAGCAAAAACATTCATTTTTCTTAACCAACAGCTTTCATTTATTATAACATAGGTGAAGGAAAATGGAAACTTGTGAAGTTTATTGTGATTCACACCTGCCATAAAACTGCCACTTAAGAAACTTCTTAGAAGAAACTTAGCATAGTAGCTATGCTGCACTGGAGGAGTACTTGTGATACAAATACACCCTGCAAGTACATTCTTCATCTTCTTATGACAAGAGATGAAGCTTCTATATAACGTATAGAAGCTTGTAAGTAAGAAAGGTTGCACATTGCACTCTGTTTGTAGAAGCGTATGACTACGTGTGCTAAAGAGCCATTAAAAATCAGATTGTTCACTGAAACATTCCAAGGATCAAAAAGTAATATGCAGATTGGATAGCAACAGAGTGACTTCTGTTACCCACAAAATTGCTGATTACGTTTCATATAGAACATATTTCAGGAATTTCCCAAAATTATACATATATATATTTTTTAAATGAGATAAAGCATTTTTCTTAATGTCCATGTACAGTACTTACTGTAGCTGAATATGCAGTAACCATATGATTATATCCATTATTCTTGTGAGAGGAAAAACTAGAATGAGAAACTTAAAGATGGATTAGAATAAGAAAATCAGTCAGAGAAAAATAAAAGCTATATAAACAAATTATAGTCAATTTTGAGACTTTCTCAATACATAACTAACTCATAAAAAGCATTACATATGCACATACATATATGTGTTTATATCTCTCTCCCTCTCTCAAAATGATACATCTGTCAAAAGAAAATAAGGGATTTTTGAAAGCAGACAGTATGACGCCCTAGTAGAAAGTAATATAAATTATCACAAGTAAAAATGAAAGACAGAATCTTAGAAGGAAATTTGGAAAGTGAATCATAAAAAAAGACAGAAGTATATTAAAAAAGGAAAGCTATGAGGAATTCAGAGAGTTATCAAGAAGTAATGGAAGATAATTACATCCCAGTGTTCTGACATAAGCCTTAAAAACTTTATAGTAAATGCCCTGAAAAATCTTTATGCTTGATCACACCACTACGGACCCTTATATTCACAAAAAACTTCATCACAATTTTCTCCTCTGGAAACATATTTATTTTCTTTTGGGAACAATTGACTATTTGCAATAATTTTACTAGGAACATTTAATAGCATAATGGTAGAATAGACAAAGTCTGAGCAGCTCATTTAATTCTTTAGGCAGCTCTGAAAAATCCCACATGAAGTATAAAATTATGTAACATAGCCTTTATTGCGGCCCATGGCACTCAGACCACTTACAATTTATAATTTATATCAGCTGTCAGGCTTGGCCTAGTCATTTCAACTAGAGTTAGAACTGAAGATAATTTGGCCCATAATTAAATTACAAACCTGAACTTTATAATAATGTAGTATGCAGTGTATCCTAAATAGTGCCACAAATCACATCTCCAATATCCTCATAAAGATCCATTTGATGAACTGTATAATGGACTTCTTTACTGATTTTTACCCATCTAGGCAGTATCTTGAAGGAGGTATATTACATTTCCTCAGCTGAATGAGAGGCTAGCCTAAGATATTTTGTGAGAAATTATTAGCAACATGTAATCCACAATAAATTGATGAAGCAAACTACTTTCCTACTTCTTATATCCTCATCTTTAACAGGGTGACTTTGAAAGCTTCAAAAAGGAGAATGGTGCTATTCAGACTACAACTACTTCTGAAAGTCCTTAATTTAAATTCCAGCTAGACAAAAGAGAGAATGAATCCATTGCATGTAAAATTTTGTTTGGCATTTCAAAAAGCTATGACTGATAGAAAATCAACAAGAGGATTGTGGCATATGCTGTCTTCAGGGATGCCTTTCTCTACATTCTTGAGTAAAGACCACTATACAGCTATACCTTCAGAATCTGCTAAAACCATTTGCTTTGTTGTTTTCTTCAGTAACAACTCCCATGTAATAATTAAAAATGTATAAAAGTATTTTAAAGACAAATCTCAGTGAAAGCTTCATTTCAGCTTGAATCCTTTAATTACATCTTTTTAAAGTGCCTGGAATTTACTGCCATGCATAACTGAAAAAGAGCCCTGATGTCCTTTGTGTTTCTCTAAAGCCTGAACATACTTTATAACTGGTGCAAGATACATATTGCACTGATACTTAACACTGATACTTACCATTGTGGAGGTGTGACTGACCAAGATGCCTAGCAATAAAGAATGGGGATCCAAGTCAACAAGTTTCTGGTTTCCAAAAGTATTTCTGTTGGTAGCAGAAATGAATTGCAAGAAATACGACCATAATATTATTTTTTTTTCACGAGAAAGGGAAGAAAACAAATGTTTTCAGAAGGTACTAGTTCAAAGATTTTAAAGAGACAAGAAATATATGTGCCAAGAGGTCTGACTAGTTCAACTTTACCAGTTCTGTGATCCAAATGGCTCAAAGCTCCTTGTCTCTACAGACAATTCAACATACCAGGTAAGACAGCATTTTCTTTAATTATCTGTCCTGTCATAGGGCCCTACTTCCATCTACAATATTCAAAAGTATTAGACAAATAATAACTAGCACACAGATACTTGTCTGCCAGGGTGCCAGTGAATGATGGTAAACAAGCGTTTTGAGTACTTCCAACTGTACGCAGCACACTGGGCAGTCAGACAGACAAGAGTAAGAGTAGGATTTTAAAAAAGAAGCATCACAAGGCAAGTAACATTGTACATTCTTAAAGCATTGCGTGAGTAAAACGATCTTGTTACCAAAAAAGAACCCAAGGAATCTCAAAGAAAATGACTTTTTTAGGGTTTAGCCTAAACTCAGTTCTCAGATTTCCTTTAAGCAGATTCATAACAAACAGAACTTTTCTCAATGACAAGCTTAAGCAAAGGAAAAATTCAATCCTTTATGAAAAGACTATTAAACCCCAAACTCCTTTTTGTCACATTTTAGTAGACTCATAACTGTGTAACTGTTCATAACTATAACTGTACATCAGAAAACGTCTAATAGCTTTTTCCCTTGTAAGAACTTCAGGCTAGTGTCTTATTAGGTTGCAAATTTCTAGTTGCTTCATTTTTCTGATTGATAACCATGATCTTCCAGCACAGCGTTCTAGCTATGGATTTTCATTTTTCCTAGTCTATGCCCCAAACAGATAGCAGAGATGGCATACACTAGTATAGTGGCAATGACGCTGACTAAATGACAATCAAATGATGTCCAAAAAGCCACAAGAATTCTAGCTGTTTGTTTTACAGGAAAAAATATAGTAAACTTGCTTCAGTAAAAACTTATTATTTGAACAGAGCATGAATTTTCTCATAACTGTAACATAAATTTGTTGATTTATTAGTATGATAAACTTGTTAACAGCCAGGTTCCCTAGTAAATTTAATAGAATAGAATAGAATAGAATAGAACAGAACAGAACAGAACAGAACAGAACAGATGAACAATTTGAGTTTTTAATGGGTACATTATCTTAATAATGGAATAACAGGCTTCGCGAAACATCCATGCTGTGAAAATTAAATAACATCTTATCCATAGGTTACATTTAACGATATTATATTGTAATACATTTAAATTATTAATGACTGCTGTTGCAATATGAAAATGCAACTGTTAAAGAGTTCCTTAGATAATAAACAGTATCAATTGCCTATGTTCTTCCAATTTAATTTTTATCGGCATTTTGAGTTTGACAATCCTATAACTTGGTGTAACTACTTTATTAACTGTTTGAATAAGATGTTAGGAAAGTTGTAAGATACATATTCAATTGGTATGACTTACAAATAGCTACGCAAGCTTGAGTGATTTGGAATAGAATGGCCTGTTTGGTGCTTTACATGAGAGAAAGAAGAAACCATCTTCCTGAAAAGACACAACTATCTGCCATTTGTCTCACTTCTGCCAAGCCACAGGAACCGTGGCTCTGGAACGTTTTGCTTGTTAGAATACTTAAATAGTGTTAGTAATAAAGACATTTAAACTTGTATGCTTGCTGTATGAAAACAACAACATTGCTCACAAAATCTTTCATAACTTTTATGTGACAGTTTAAGAGGATGAATCTAATTAAAGAACAGTTCATTAACTGTTTTATTTTCTTATAGGCAAGAACTAGGCGTCTCCAAATGAAATATGGAGAACTGCCTAAACTCAGTCAAAAGCCAGCTTGCAAAACTGTGCGCAGGGATTTATTTGAAAAACTGCCTCCCTGGAACAATGACTATTAGGAATGTTTTCTTTTTTTGTTTGTTTGTTTAAGACCTGAGTCACAGTATATTAAAAAAAAAAAAAAGAGATGGAACAGAATGGGAAAAGTCTAATTAAATCCATCACTCCAAAGGACCAGTTTTGCAAATATCCGTATGTTTAACTTTACACACTTACTTTGCCTCAGACTTTTATAATTGAAAAATTCTCATTCCAGAACAAAAATAATGCAAAATTGCCAAGCTATATGCATGCCCCAGACAATATGCATGCTACGACTAAGTATAATCTCCGCACTATTATAGTATTACTGATTAATTTCTTTCTCTCAATTTTTTCCTCAGTCATGATTAATCTTGGCCAACTAAGCTGTTGGAAGAGCGTATTTGTTCTGTGAAGCACCTAACAAGCACAAGAATAAAATAATAATAATTGATCAAAAGTACTAACATTTACTTTTGGCTTAGTAAAACTGTCTGATAAATTATTCCCTTTAGTGTTTGTCTATTATTGCAATACAGTACCTTGAAAGTGATATATTGGCACAAGCCATTGTGTTCTACCACAGTGCAATTAGGAGGTCCATTTAAACGGCTTTATCATATGCATACATAGGCTGATTAATTTTCTAATCAAATGTTCCAGGAAATCATTAACCATGACATTAAACAGGGTTGTGCTAATTATATTCTCCACAAAGAATTCCAATATAAATTTACACAACATCTATAGAAATGTGCCAGAGGACAATCAATTTAATGTATACAAATAATTCTAGCATCTACTCTACAGAGCCCCACAGCTCCTTAGTGTCAAACCCAAGTTCTGCAAAGGTCCAGTTTGGGGCTAAACTCTGCTACATTTCACCAGAGCTCCATGTAGTGGCAGTCATTAACATTTTGTAGGTCACTGCCCGTGTAAGTCATGCTGAAGGATTGAGATCTTTCTTTCTATATCATTACATCGGAATGAATGCCCGTCAAATTGTGTGGAAAAACTGAATGCAATCATTGGAGGGAGCATTTTATTTTCACTGAATTCAAGACAACACAAAATGATAAAAATAATATGGAAACCTGAGCATCTTTGTTACTGAATGACAGAAGAAAAAGGAAAATTGTTCTGTTTTAGAAAATACTATAGAGATATGAATGCTGAGCATTATCCTTCTTTTTCTTAATGATACCTAACATTGAGATTTGGAAATAGATTTTCCCCTGTATGTCTCCAGTTTGCATCATTATTCTAACTACTGTTAATTTAAGATAAAGATAAATGCAAGGTATTGATTGTAGTAATGACAATTCAATTACTTTCTAAAGCATATACAATTTGCTAGTCTATAGCGTAATGAAATCTCTATTTACTTGTGTATTTCCCCATAAACCGCAGAGTCTTGGAGGTCTTTCTGTGACAGAAAACAACAGATTGCATTAAACGAATACAGAATGTAGGTAAGCCTGCTCTTTTAGCCTTGTTGGTACAGTTAACAGCTCCTCCACAAAGACTCTGTCGGTCACAAAACAAAATCCTGGCCTAAAGAAGTTGATGGAAATACTGCTATTGTTTTGAATAGCACCTGTGTCTCTCTTGTGTTAGTCTGCTTTCTTAACCTAGTACCAGCAAACTGGCATAAATATGTATTATAAAAATATTAAATACATATAAAATATATGACAATGTGTATTTACATATTAAAAAAATCAAGGTTCTAAATATATTAAAAAGTTATATAGAAATAGATGAACCAGTTTTCACCTGTCAAATAGTGGCTCTACATATGAAATCGGAATTTTTAGCAAAATCAGGTTTTGGAAATCAGCATCCTAGGCCAAACAAGCGAGGGGCCCGTCCAGCTGCGGGTGATCAGACCCTTTAGAGGAAAAGGCAGGACCTGGGAGGCAACCTTCCTGAGGGGCTAAAGGTGCCTCTTAACCCCTTAGATGGAGGCGATTGTACCTCAAAACACGGGGATTTACCCCATTTTTTGGCGGTATTTTCACACAGCCTTTCTACCCCAGCAGAGCCGGCTGCGGAGGCGGGGGAGCACACCTCACTTCGTGTGCCAGAGGAGACTGACACGCCCCTCCCCAACGGACGTTAAATTTGGCTGCGCACCCGCTGCTCGCTGACAGGGGAACCGTCTTACTAGCGCGGACTGTAGCCGCCGTGGTTACGTGGCAGCATAAAACTTCCTGGGCACCAAAACCAAACAAGACGCCCCAAGCCTTGAAGAAAGCCCCTGGGCGCCCGCAAACCCCGCACCTAGGCTGACCGGACTGACCCCGAGGCTCCCCACCACCTCCCACAGGCTCGTCCCGCCCAGGCCGCGCGGCGTGGGCTGCGCAGGCCGCGCTGCTCTCTGGGGCATGTAGTCTGGACGGATAGGGCGGGGGCGGAGCGCGAGCAAACAGGTGCGGTCACTGGGGCTCCTCGCCGGCCCTTTGCTTGAGAACGGCTGATTCACCGGAGACTGGCAGAAGGCCAGCCAACCGGGAAACGCCATTTCCAACCTGCCGGCGTGGATTGGCTAGCGCGGGGAGCCCTGGGGGCGGGACCGGCAGTGGCGGGACGATTCGGACGGCGGGACATTCCTGGGCTCTGACAGGCGCCGGGCGGCGACCGTTGGGAGCCTGCGTCCCTGCCTCTCTTCCCCTCCCCCTCCCCCTCCCCGTGCTCTGGCGTGGTGATGCCGCGGCCCGGGGCAGCCGCTGCCGGGATTAGAGGCTCCTCGCTAAATCCTTTGCCGCGTTGAGGCGGCGGCTTTAGCCCTGAGCCCCTCTCCTCCCCCGCGGCGCCCTGCCCGGCCGAGCTCAGCTAAGCCGCGCTAATCGCTGGTGCCCAGGGCTCGGCCAGGGCCGCCGGGCCTGGGCCTGATCGCGGGCAGCGGTCTCCCCTCCCCTCTCCCCCTCTCCTCTCCCGGGCGCGGCCATGGAGCCGCGGCGGCCGCGCTACTGCGCTCCGTCCGCGCCGCCGGGTCGCGGCGGCCGGGAGAACAAAGGGCTCCGTCGGAAGGGCCCGCCGGGGCCTGGGAGCGCCGGCGGCCCCGAGGAGGCGGCGGACGGCAGGAAGCCCAAATTCGTAAGTACGAGTCGATCCCAAGGTGCTCTCATCCCCGCCGGAGCCGGCGGCGGTGGGGCTGCCTGAGGTGTGGGCCTGTCGGAGGCCCTGCCCGACCCAGCGGGGCGCATCCCTGCCGGGTATGTGCCGAGGGGGCCCGGCCGTGCGGCGGGCCTGGCCTCCGGCCCGGCGGCGGTCACTGACCTGGAGCCCCCTGAGAGACCGGGGGGCCGGGTAGGAATAGACGGGTTACGAAACGGCGCCGTCGACTTCAACTAGGCTTCAACGTGTGAGCCCGCCAGCTCCGGCTCGCCTCTTCCTTGCCTGCCTGAAAGGGCCTGGCTTTATTTTGCAGCACGTTTTCAGCTCTCTCCTCTTCATCATAAAACTTTATTTTCTTACTCGCTGTATGACAGCTATAGGTGTAAAGGGAACAGAACAGATCTGCAGCTCTTAAATGATGTTACTTTCATTAGAACTGGATTTTTATTAGTTATTTATTTTAGTGGTGTAAACTGTATAGTGAAAAACTGAGTCTTTGAATTCAAGGGGCATAGTAAAGTTCTCTTCCCTAGCCCTGCTTTTACAAAATTTTGGCTAGCACACCAAGAACTTGGGAAACTCGAAACGGCTAATATATGTCCACAAGCTAATGTGCCCATAAGATGTGCTCTAACTAAAAAGCACCCAGGAATAGCTGGTTTTTGTTTGGATGTTATGAAATTTGCAAGTATTAAAGCTGTGACAAACATATATTCTGCAGGTCTTGTATCCACCACATGCAGAGTGCTCATAGTTAGGTGATGCATCTGTTAGTCTTTATTTAGCTGGCTCTGAGCCCACCTGCTCTGAGCTGTATTATGCACTTGCAGAATAGATACTATAATAAATAACATACAGTAGATTCTTGATTCTAAGGCTTCTTTGTGCTGTGTTCAGTAGTTGAGTGTCTGGCACTTGAGCACAGGTTCAAAAAGGTGTGCCATACTTAATATGCAGCCAGTTGAAGTCATCCAATAAGCGATATCAAACTGTAGGTTGGCCAAACCTGTTCTGGTCGCAAGTTGCTCCTGGCATTCCTGTTTCCTGGAACCATTTGCATATTTTGGCTGTGCAGATTGCTGTTTGAACTAAGTCCTTGTGCCTGTTTTTGCATGTTAGCATGGGTATGTATGAAACAGTGTGACGAAGAGCTGTTTGCTTATCTTCATAATTGGCTATCTACCAGAGGTGCGTGCATTTTAGTCATGGAGGTGACATGGCTGGATATGCTTTAGCATAGGATCCCTGAGTAAAAACCTATGTGGTCTGCTCAGTCTAAAAGGTTGGATAGGGTTACTGGTATATGACTTGATGGCTGGATTATTCCTGTGGTGACTGGGAGACATAGATTTGTGTGTGTTAGAGACTGACAAGAGCACTGAGTCAAGAGGTTTTACTTCTTACTGGTACTTTAACTGCCAAGTTCCTATGCAAATAGGATATTGCAATAATTTTCCACTTTTTTCCCTAACCATGTGTTAAAACAGAAATAGGGTGTTTGCCATCATGTTCACTTTTTTCCCCTAACCATGTATTAAAACAGAAATACAGTAATTTATAGGGAGTATGACCCTGCTAGATATGTGAGGCAAGCCATTGAGATTTTTTTCTTAGATGAAGTCTGTCTGTCTTTTTAGTGAAAGAAGGCCTTCTCTTTGGTGCAGATGAGCTTGTTTGATATATGCCTAGACTTCCCAGGCTAGGCAAGGGTGGTTTATGAGCATGTGCAGATACGAGCAATAGCTGACTGGCTTTTTGAGGTCACAGTGTTGATTTTTGACCCAGCTACAGAAAATAAAGGGAGTTGAATTTGGGTTTCTGACTTAGCTTTGTAAGGTATATGATCATCATGTGGCTGGTTTTTTTTTGTTTATTTTGTCTTGTCCCTGTTCCCCCTGCCCAGTTCTGAAACTCTTTAAGCAGGGATGACTGAGAATATCCTTAATTCATGAGAACGCCTTGTCAAACTGCAACTTTCAAAAGCATTTGAAAAATTATCAAAAGATGATTATCCCGCTGTATTCAGCACTGGTGTGGCCTCACCTTGAACACTGAGTGCAGTTCTGGGCTCTGCAATTTAAGAAGGATGTAAAGGTCCTTGGATGTGTCCAGAGGAGGGCAACGAAGCTGGTGAAAGGACTGGAAGGAATGTCCTATGAGGAGCAGCTAAGAACTTTGGGCTTGTCTAGTTTGGAGAAAAGGAGGCTGAGGGGTGACCTCATTGCTCTCTACAGCTTCCTGAGGAGGGGAAGTGGAGAGGGAGGTGCTGATCTCTTCTTCCTGGTATTCAGTGACAGGATGTGTGGGAATGGCTCAAAGCTGTGCCAGGGGAGGTTTAGACTGGACATTAGGAAGCGTTTCTTTACCGAGAGGGTGGTCAAACACTGGAACAGGCTTCCTAGAGAGGTGGTCGATGCCCCGTGCCTGTCAGTGTTTAAGAGGCATTTGGACAATGCCCTTAACAACATGCTTTAACTTTTGGTCAGCCCTGAAGTGGTCAGGCAGTTGGACTAGTTGATCGTTGTACATCCCTTCCAACTGAAAATACTCTATTCTGCCCTGAGGCATTGATAGGGGACTGAAGCATAGTTGTTCTCTGAACCTGGATTGTGTTACAGGTATGCCATTAGCTCACTGGGTGACCTTACGAAGAGTCAGAGGCGAATATTTCTTGAATAGAGATTAGTGTCTCTGTCTTCATGTAAACTGTTATGAGGGGTATAGTTTACAAATGAGATCTGTGGAATTTAACGGTTACTAACGAGCAGCAGGCTGCTTCATGCCTCAAAACCTAAGGAGCTGCTGTAGCTACTATAACCTTTGAACTGTAGTCTCTAATCCCTGGCTTGTCATGGCTAATAATTTCTGGTGAAGAAACGTACACAGTGGTACAGTTAGAATTACTGTAATAGTTGTAGACCTCAACCAGCTTCTTTGATTGGGGTAGTTCACTTGAAGGGTACAATGAGCTATGCTTTTCTTTCTATTGCTTCATAAATTTCTGCCCTAAGATATTGCAATACAGAATATTTATCACTTGACTATTAAATCTAAAATTGGTAAACTCTCCTTCCTCTCTACCTCCTGTCGTCTTACGAGACTGGTTTGGTTCTTTTTGGGGGGAGATGGTATATCTGTGTTGACTTGTTCACATCTAGCTATTCCTGTAATACATTTTCAATGTACTTTTATTAGTTAAATGTTTTGTGTCAGAATACATAAAACTTCTCTCACCCCTTTGAATTTTCTGTAATCCAGTCTTAGATATAGGCTGTACCCTTTTCTGTGTTTAGGATACTTACAGTGCCATACTTCTTCATGTCACCTGAATTATGTTTCTGATCTCCTATACATTTGTCAAATGTGGATGAAATTGGCTGTTAGATTCAGTGAACTCAAGTCATCCAGACTGTATTAGTCTAATTTTCGTCAGTGCGAAAGGCTTGAAAATAAGTTCCAGTTTGGACCCTTCCAACCAATGCAACATATTGATCTGTCACAGCAGATATGCTAATCTGAAAAAGAATTTGATGCCCTGACAAACCTTGAGGTGACATTGTATTGCTGGTTGACAAAGCTGACATCATTACCCTGTACCTCCCCCCCAACAAGAAATTCTTGTTTAGCAGGAGGAAAATCTCTCTTTTTAAAAACCACTTCGTTTGGAGGGGGGAGAGTCTTTGGGCTAAAAAGTTATAGTGGGTTATTCCAATCAAATGTCATCCTGAAATACTGCCTTTCTGAATAAACTAGCTTCTCAGAAGAAGTGAATGAGGTGAAAGTCCTTATTTCTCTCTGTTCTTTTACAGAATCATTTTAAAAAAATTTTAAGGAGTGATGGTTAATTTTGAAGCACACACCAGCTTGGCGTTGTTCATCAGGTCCAAGGTTTTGGAAGAGTGGGACTCTTAAAAGGGTAAAAGATATTCTATAGTACTGTGGTACTTTGGCTTACTGAAAGCTCTTACATTCACCCTTCAGGGTTAGGGCTTGGTAAAGAGAAGAAATTAATTGAAGGATGGCAGAGATTATACCTGTTTTCTGTGTATACATTGACTGAACAGGAAACTTTTGTAATCTGCTGGGGCGATGGGGTAAAAAGCAGTTGCTTGCCACTTCCTCTCCTTGATCTTTTTTTTTTTTTTCCTTAGAAATGTTTGGAAATCATAAAAGTGAGTGCCAGATTACGTGCCTTCCAATTGCACTTTACTGGGACTACATCTTGTAGACACTAGTCCTCAAAAGATCAACTTCAATTTCTAGCTCAAGTTAGAGGTGTTTCTATTAATTTCAGTATACCATTGATGTGTCTTCAGTGACTTTCAGGTTATGTTTTTGATTGAGTTCTTTATGAAATTTATGAGAGTCAAGAAGGCTTTCTTATTTGCACCAATCTGTTAAGAATAAACAAATTAACACTTACATTTAAGTGTCTGTAAATCAAAGAAAGATGTAGTTAAGAGCAAAAGCACTTTCATTTCTCTGGCATAGAGAAGAAAGGTAAGACCGATCTGTGTCAATACCTTTAATTACGAAGTGACTGAATTATTGCTGCAGTTACGCTGCAGTGTAAGTCCTTGAATCTAAATTAGTCTTTTAAAGAAATGATTGCTGAACAGATGTTACCTAAAACACTTTATTGCAACTTTGTAAAATTGTAAATTCCTCATGCTGTTATTTTTGTTGGCATGAATTAACATTGTGGGTTATGATATTAAATTTTAGTGCTGTGTTCTAGCACTTTGTTATATAATCTTACCTGTAAGCACCAATTTTGAGTTTAACTCATCAGTGTCTAAAGAATATCACTGTGTAGAAACTGTCTTGTTAAGATAATTTTGCCCCTGATTGCTTTTCAGATTGCTTTTCAGACTGCTTTCCAAGCAACAGAGAGAGAGTGTGTGATAAAGCCATTAAATAAATGCTGAAATAGTATATTGGAAATTAAAAGTAGGAAATGCTGTGGGGTTATACAGCAGTTTCTAAATTGCACATGCAGACTGAGGTAGCAAAGTTACTGAGGGAATATTGTGACAAAGGAGATCCTAAAGTAATAGCATCCACTGTAATCATCCAATTTACATCTCTCTGACTGAGTCTACAGGTTTTCTTGCACTCCCTGCTTCAGTCTTCTGGTTGTGTTTCTGCTGGAGAATAGCCTTTAGGGAAAAAACAGCTAGTGTTGAATCTTTCTGGTGATAGAATTAATGGGCAGTGTGTGATGAGTTCTTTCTCACTTTCTAATTTAAAAAGGTACAGAGGGGATTGTGTGATTATATGTACATCCTTAGTCTTCTTTATCTAGTTTCAGCATTCAGGCTTAAGTTGGCCAGTTCTTCTAAAACTCATTACATCTTGCTTAAACCCCACCTTTTTTCTTTCTTTCTTTTTTTTTTTTTTTCTTTTCTCATAACTACATGTAGGCTTTCAGCTCTTCTTAATGTATCGGAGAAGCCAAACATGATGCGGTGGTTTGCGGGGGGTGTTATATGTGGTTTTGTTTGTTTGCTTTCTTCTGCAAGAAAGGCAAAAATGAAGTTCCAAAAAGGATTTAGATATCAGGCTGTACGATTTTTTTTTTTTTTTTTTTTTTTTTTTTTAATTTATACTTTTGTAAATTGAAGCACTTCGGTGTTGTGGAAGGCATACATGTTGAAATTCTTGTTTAGCTGTCTCAGATCCTGTTACTTTGCATGCCTAAAACTCCTCTCGTATTGGCAGGGGTGTATGGCTGTGTGCTTGTCTGTCTTCTAATTCCATTTATGACCAACAAATCAGACTTTGTCTGCCTCTCTGATGGCATACTAACAATGTCCATCCCTGCCAAGCATGATCAGAGTTCAGGTATCAAACATGTTTTTAAACATGCTGCTTTGATGTTTAAATGAAAGTCAGATGAGGAATGTCACTCACTGCTTATGTGATAGTGAAAAGAGCACTTGTGGAGAATGGAGATGCTGCCCCTTTTGGTAGAGTGCCAAAACTTTTAGATAATACAGACTATAGCCTATATTGTAGTATGGTATTTTTCATCGTTTCCAGGCCACACTGAGCTGTAGTAGTGGTGGAAAAAATGCTAAAGAGATGAGACTGGAGTCCTGTGTGAGAAGATGGCATTCTCCTGAATTCTGGTCCTGTTTGCCTGGACTGCTTGTACTGCATTTAGATAGAATTTTGTTTAAAAATATGCATATGCTAACATAGAGAAATAAATGTAGTGACACAAAAGATCAAACTAGTACTGTTGATCCATTTAAGTGGCATATCTCATTTCTTTGCTTCACTTCACTGTCTCTACCCAGAGTTGACTGGAGTCATTATATAGACAATGGCTCGGCTTGTTAAACGTTGTCTTGCAGCTTAACTTTCAGTATGTGCTACTTTTTGGATATGCAACATAACATCATCCTCTTCGGTATGACAATAAGATTCTTTACTGTGAATATACACGAAGCCAAATAGTGTTTGGCTTGCTTTCCCTAGCTGGGTGGTGCAGAAGTTGCATCACACATGGCTTCATCATATATGACCTTTTCAAGAGACACAGTGGTCTTTCTGTTCTGTGAGTAGTCTTCTTGTTGCTGTGAATGTGTTGTGAACCTCAGCTGTTACGTCCTATTGTACCTTTTGGTTTCTGCGTAAGGCTCTCACTATCTTTGATGTTTTTGAGATCACGCCTTTTGACAGCTTGTCAAGAACACTGTACCATAAACTGATGTATGTGTATATCCTCTGTCCAATGAAATCAGCTATTTACCAGTATGCCTGAGAGACATAATCTTCAATAAAGGGTCATTCTATGTCAGATCGCTTGCTTTCTTCAAAAATGATACATCTATCTGCTTCTTTTAGTTGTGACTTAGCTTTAACTAAGCTGCTTCTACTCAGCTGCAGAACAAAATAACCTCTTTCTCCATGTCCCAGACTAAAAACTAAGTTACCCTGGAAAATGTAATTTCAAAATGTGTCGTGGTTTAGCCCCAGTCGGCAACTAAGCA
>VYZW01016387.1:7887-26563 GCA_013401315.1 Balaeniceps rex | reverse complement strand
GATCAGATAGAAACACAAACAGAAACATTTGGGAGAGAAGTGATAGCTAGGAATTAAATAAGGTTTAAAGCTGCATGACAGAGGATCAGAAAAGACTGATCAAGAAGGATCACTTAATTGATAGCATCAAATGTCACTGAAAGGCTCAGCTAGATGAAAAGCAATATCAAGCTAGAATTAGTCAAAGCAGATTTGGTGGAAACTTAAAAATTAAATATAGATTTTGATATATGATGCTATTTAAAACCTAACATTTTTCATAGAATGACTTTTGTGTTGGACCTTTCATATTATCCTGAATACTAAACAAGAGTTTTCAGTTTCATAGCCGTTCTAAATGAAATTAACAATGAAGTTAACAAATGGCATCTGGAACCATCATCTTTTTAAGGAAAAATGTTGCAATTACCATAAAGACTAGTCTGCTTACAAAGGTAGTCCCTAAATTTTTTTGAGCTATAACATGTTTTTTATTCACAGTTGTATGACTTTTCACAAAGCACTTTTATTTAAAATTTTGTATATGTATACAGCCACAAATGGTTTACCATTTGAGTATCTAAACTTTGAAAATGCCTTCAGATAATTGTCAAAAATTTTATTTAGTATGTCCAAATATTGTAATGTTCTTTAAGCTTTTTCTTTTTTTCTTTTAATGAAATGCTATTCAGCTGACATGTCTCTGATCAGGCAAACTCAGGAAATAATATTTTTGGATTTGGTACCCAGCATTCTGGAATCTTAAATACAGTTGTTATTATTAGGGACCCATCTAGGGCACATGAAAGATAGGTAAAATATTCAGTAACACTAATGTAATTGAAAAAATTTAATGAATATATAGATTTTCTGGCACTGTGTTCTGTAAACATAAAGAATATCTCGACAGCGATACCATCATAGTAACAAGAGATGGGGTTAGATATTTGCCATATGCTTACATAAAGATAAATTTTCCAGGTTCATTTGCAAAATGCATACATCTTTATTAATAATGTCTAACTCCTAAAGCAAAAACTGTTTTACTTTTACGTGGAAGTATTGTTCCACTCTTCACTTCATTATTTTTATTGTTTCTATGTGCATGCATACTGGGTAAGACTTTAGCACAAATGTCTAGTCAAAGTAATTAATCCTCAGTTAAGCAGAAATCCAATTGAAGCACTTGCGACATTTGCATTAATACCAAATTAGTTCATGGTGATTAATGCTGTTTAAAAGATATCAAAGGAACTAGCATTGATTATGCAATTTTTTTGATGCATTAAAGTTTACTGTAATTTATGTCAACTTTAGTTTTTGAACAATTTCAGTGCACATCAAATCTTATCATTGTCTAGGATGGGATACAAAATGTACCTTCTGTGACAATACAGGACACCTTGTTCCTGACTCAGAAGTCTGCTAAACAACTGTTTTCACAGTAGTTATTTGTTCCTGAGAAGAGTTTCAGCAAAAATCAGTACCCTCACAAGCTCTTCCCCAAAGCAAGTTCATCTAGCTAGTCCTCAAGGGGGATTAATATGAAATCCAAAGACTATTTGTGTTAATAAGGAGAGAAATTGGCTCTTGGCCAGCATGCCACACAGTTGACCATCTAGGCCTCCTTCATTGATTATTCTGTTGCAGTCTACTGCAACATCTCCCAGCTGATCAGTTAAAATAAGCAAAAGCAGATGGTGAAATGTTTGCCACAAAATTTTCAAATGGGAGGAAAAAAAAGGAAAAAATCAAAATCCCTAAGGGCATAGATAAAATTTAACTTTCCCTTCATAATGAAATAAATTTAAGGTTAACAGAACAGTCTAGATTGTAGGCTACCTAGATTATTGCTGTGTACCCTGTTGGCTCAGGATATGAGACGGACCTTGCAAGAATATAGGCATTATAAAACAAGTGTCCTAATCAGTCTGTGGTTTCTCTGAATGAGTGTGCACTGGGAGAAAGACTAGAGAACTTGTCTTCTCTGCCATCGCTTTTACTTTCAGAAGACAAAGGATCTTAATGCCTTTGAGACCTCTACCTCACTGGTAAACTTTGTTGAAGTCAAGTGTATCAAAACAAGAAAAACAGGTAAACACCCAAATTGCGTCAACTCATGATTTCAGAGACGTGTCCAAGACAAGAAGTGCATTGAGTTACTATTGCAGCTATTGATTTTACTGCATGAGCGAGTGATATGGCAAATCTCCCATCCAGCCACTTAGGTTGCACCAATAAAATACTGAGATATTAATTACCATTAATACTAATTTAATTAATATTAATTATTTGGGAATGGTTCAAAGCTTCATCGGGGAGGCTCAGACTTGATATCAGGAAGTATTTCTTTACAGAGAGAGTGGTCAAACACTGGAATAGGCATCCTAGAGAGGTGGTCAATGCCCCATGCCTGTCAGCGTTTGAGGCATTTGGACAATGACCTTAACATGCTCTAACTTTTGGTCAGCCCTGAAGTGGTCAGGCAGCTGGACTAGATGATCATTGTAGGCCCCTTCCAACTGAAATATTCTTAAAAAAAAGGTTTCTCTCAAGGAGAGAAGAAAATGTAGTAAAGAAATGTCTGTGGCACTTGGATTCCTTGCAAACAGAGACCAGTCAGAAAAAACTAGTCATAACCTAGAATTGCTTTAATTGCTACCCAACACCTTCTGGCAGGGCCCTTTGAGTACACCGCTGCCCTGATTTGTTAGTGTCACCAGCTCTGCCCTGCTTGCATAGCTGGGGGCTGTGCCACTCTCAGCTTCAGTTTGCCTTCTCTTTGGGACCAGACCTAGTCTTTCCACTTGTTGACTGACACGTTCCTTTGCAATAAATTTGAAATTCTATAGCAGGTGTGGAAAGAAGACCGTATTTTGCTGCCTTCGTATAAAGCTCAGATAATACAATGTCCTTTAAACACTGCCATTAAATGTCAAAACAAACCAAAATCATCACAGGGAATATCACTACTGCAACAGCGTAGGGTATATATAACAGGTACTTTGTGGCATCACAGTTACAATAAAATTATCAGCAAATGTTTATTCTTTTTTCAGGCTGCCATGCAACCCAGAAATACAATCCCCCTGATCTGATCAAGAGTAAATAAGTTGACTAATATTTAAATAAGATATGTAATAAGTTTAAGCAGCCAAACAAAGAGAAACCAATCTCATTCCTCAGATGGTGCTTCTGAGAACATACAACTTTAATTTACAACATGCAGATAAAACAGAAACTTGAAGAAATCAACCTACGATTTTTGTATTCACAAATAATATTCACTATAGTGATAGTCCCAGAAAATTCTCTTCCCAGAAGTTATCAAGCATTACAAAGCATACAAAGAAGAACGCAAACAATCTTATGACTGTGTTGGGTTTTAACTATGCTGCCTGGAGTGACGAAAGATGTCTGGAGGAACATTAACCTGATCCTCTGACTACATGATAGGGCAGATCATGAGAAGACACAGTCTAGTAGCCATAAAAACATATTTTTATAGCAATAAATTTGACTGTCTTAATAAATGAAATAAAGCATTTATGCAGACTTTGATCTATTTAAAATAAATACAAATGGTGCTTTCATGTAGGGATACAAAATTTAGTCTCCCTAAGAACAATAGAGGCAGAATAAAGGACTTATTAAAGTAATGCTACTTAAAGCATTGCCTCATGATAGTCCAAACCCACATTTAGACAGAGAGGCCCACTGCTCACTTTTCATAAGAACTAAAGTCACTGAAGTCACTCAAGGGAAATTACTCTTTGTGCAAAAGCTCTGAGCTCAGAGACGAGTGACTCAAAGGGAACTCTCAAAGCATTGTCACAACCACCGAAGTGCCTGCCTTGGACTGTTGGGTTAAAGCTGTTGAACACAGCAGGGGCTCTGCAGCAACTGCATTGCCAGGATTGTAGGCATCCTGCTGAGAGCAGGGGGTTTGATAGGAGTGAGTGCAAGACCCCAGCTCAGGCAATTATCCCTGGCCAACACAGCCTGGTTACAGCAGGGTTGAGCATGATCTCAGCCAGCATCAGTGGGTGGAAATGCAAGGGGGAGGATCCCAAACCAGGGTCTCAAACCTCACCAGCACATGCATGAGATTTGAGGATCATGGTAGCTTTTGGGTACTCTGATTTCAGGCATTGATGTTAGAAATATTCATAGATGAAGGAAACAACTTTCCTAAGAAATCTCTCTCTATCACTACACTAAGGAAAAAACTGCATGTCTTGAGGTACTAACATCCTGAAGATATTGCTGCATAGAGGCCTACCCTACATTTCCAGCATGACTAAGATAATACATTCTGAGGAAAGAGAAAACAAAATAAACACAAACTCCTGTCCTGGGAAAGAGTCTCTTTCTTCTAAGCTTTCTGTCTCATTTAAGTCTTCACACATATTAAGTTTAAAGGCTAAGCTGCAGCAGATCCCTGAGCCTATCTGTCTCTGCTATTTGAACTATTCTGAGTCTCAGAACATAGCAAACTACACTGGTGTTCCTAAAACAGTAACTGTTTCTCCCCTTTGTTGCAGCCCAAGATGGAATTGACAGCACAGACTAAAAGGGCTCAGAAAACCAAAACACTTACAGCCATGGATATATTTAGTGTTGATGAGTGACACAGCTTCCCTGTTCTGCAGCAGAAGCCAGGTGGACCTGCATCATAGTTTCTCACATGACTTCTATGTCCTGTGGCACAGGCCAAGACAGCAGGGAGGTGAGTGCAGCAGTCTGGGCCGGGCCTGCTGTTAGCCCTCAAGTACTGCAGCAACCCCTCCTGGTCTCTCTGTGGGCCCTTTTCTTAGTGGCCACAGCCTATTTATAGGATTGGGCACAGAATGCCTGATTGTGATTGGCTCCTATTCCCACCTGATGATTGGCTGTAGCTGCTGCTCTGGCACATAGAGGTTCTTGTTCTAGAAGGTTCTCTGCAGTGCCCTTGGGGCTGGTGGGCTGCAGGCCCAGAGGCCTCTCTGCCCCTGTGAGTACCTGACCCAGGCTGCAGCTGCTCACTTTGCTGGTAAGAAAAAATGTCAAAAAACCCAAAGTAATCATGAAACTTTTGTATTTCAGGCCATGTTCGAGAAAAAAATGTAGTAGTACCTGATTTTGAAAGGCAGCAGTGACTAAGAAGGGATTTTTTAATCCGAATAATATGCTAGTGTTCTTCTATTGGGTTGAACAGGATTTAATACTGGTTTTGGAAATTATATCCAGAATATTGGAGATCTGGATTTCTAAAATAGCTTGAGTTAGATGTTTTTAAGTCTGCTTCATGTAGCCTTAGGCTGCAAATAGTGGTACACAGAAGTTATTGAACAGCTTATATTTTAAAAAATGAACAAAATGCAGGCTCCCTCTAGCTCCAGCACAATTTTTGGAAAATGTGTTAGGTAAAGGAATTGTAGTTACACTTGACTTCCAGCTGTCTGGCATAGTTTGTAACTTCACAGGACTTTTTTTTAGAGTTTCTATTCTATATATCTGGCAGAACACCCCCCCCCCATGCCCCCACTTCCTCTTAATACTTTGGTGTGATACATAGAAGTAAATTTTCATAAATGCATAAATTCAAGTGGGGAAAAAAAAATCCTAAATATGCTGCATCTAAATATATACACATATTTTGTGAATCCACAGGCCTTTTTCCTTTTAAATGGTAACACAGTTCACTATCAATTTGAAGTATCATTAGCAGCAGTAAAGAACAACTGGAGATGCTAATAACATTTATTTCAGGGCAGACAGGTAAGTTTTATCACAGCAATTAATATTTTATGAGCTATTTATTTTATAAATTGTATAAATGTTGTAAACATTAGAACCTTATAAATCCTTTAGTCAGTGGTATTTCCAAGGATGAGCAGAGATTATCTGAAGTTAAATCTAAGGTGTTTTTTTTTCATTCAAAATTTACACCTTTGACCAGATGTGATGAAATTTATGTAAAGTCTGGGTTTCGTTACTGAGTTCTCTTGGTTAGCATCAATGGAAGCATATAATTGTGTCTTGATTACAGTTGCACTTAAATCACTTTTTTTCTTTAAAATAAAACCCTTTTTTATTCATCAGATCGAGCAAACATTATCCACACTCGTCAATTATCAGACTTTGTAACACTGAAACTTGTTGTTCCACCTGGACATAGTCACATTAAAATTCAGAGAGTGGGAAATAATACCCAATGCTGCCAGTCAAGTAGGAATCCTTTCCTCTGTTCAGCAGGAGCTTCTAGGTCTTAAAGTATAAGATATCTGTGGAATACTTTGGGTTCTTTTTATGTATGAAGGAACATATAGGCAAGATAGAGCTATTGCTGGAAGACAATGAGGAGAAAATATTAATCTTAGCCCAAAACAAAGGTAGCAGACTTTGTTTGGAAGGCGTATTAGGATATGTAGCATATTGGAGCTTATGATAAGGAAAAAATATTATTATTCAAATGTTTCAATATTAATATAGCATGAAACTATTTAAAGTGATTTACCCAAAGTCACTGAAACCATCAAGGCTACTCTTAACCTGGGGTAAGTTAAAGATATTTTTATTTCATTTCATTTATAATTGATACAAACCTGTCATACTGAGAAGTGGTAGTGCACTGGAATTGAAAACCCTTTCAAAACATTGTCTGGCCCAGCAGTTGTACATACCTGCCAAACAATAGCAATAGCATAAGGGAAGAGTGGCAACCTCTATATTTTGCTGTCAATTGCTATTTCTTGCTATCATGCATAATAAGGATTTATTTTCAAACGAGTGGTTATTTCAGGAAATTCTACCTGGGAACAAGTACTGAGCTCTGGAACTTGACAAAATGATACTTTGCTCATCTCTCATTGGGTGTTTTTCAGTAATGGATATAAAGCTTTCATGCTCATCTACACGTGCCTGAAATTAATAATTTATTACAATAGTACGGACTTACGCTGTGAACCTAAAATTCAAAGAAGGTAATAGTCAAAGTCATAGATGATAAACTGGGCCATAAAACATGTTCATTCTTCTGCCATCTTCATTAAATGATGTGATCTTGAATGGATATAACTCTCTCTCTTTTTCTCTGTAGAATATAGATTAATTAAAATAAATGAGAGACTTTTGTTCTCCATATTGGGAACATGAAAAGCATCTTAGGAACTTTCTGTGGATTACTGGGAAATAAATTCTCTTAGATGTGTTAACAAAATATATTGAATCATGAAGCATCTCTGCTACCTTCTAGCCTCTGACCTGGTCAGTCAATTGAATCTTCTCAAAGAGAAGAGTGAAATATGGTTTATTCATGACCAAGAGCAAATAAGAGGAGATCTCTCATCTTATTGTAACATAAGACTCACTTTGTCTCTAGAGAAGAATCCTCAAATGTTTGTAAAGAATAACCTACAGTTGATGAGGTAACATTGCTGATTCTGTGGTCAGAAAATTTAGGCTTTTTATAGGTGCCTATTTGCCTCTGTAGTTATCTGGATCTTTCATTTGTAATCAATATTTTTAATGGTTTGCTGCCTTTGTACAATGTCAGTCTGTTAGACGATTATGCCTTTGGCAGTGGCAATTCTAAACAAGAGATCCTCATTCCTCACAGCTGGGAAGTCACTGGATTACATAACTGTGCTACTCCAGTTAACCAGCAACTCAAAGATCTGGTTAAACTACTGTCTTGGAAATGCAAAAACAAGATATTGGACAGGCTGGGAGACATCAGAGCCTGGCCTGGCAGATTTTCAAATATCTACAAATAATTTCACGAGAAGTGGATGCCCAGCACTTTGAAAACAGAATCAAAACCCAAGGCATAGGTGTCTGATTCTTTTTCCTGTGAAATTACCTTTAAAATGGAAACTGATTATGTAAGTTGTTTGTCACAATTATTCCCCTAAAATAATGGAGGAAAAATCAGAAGCCCCCAAATTTCTCTTATAATACCCATGACTACAGATCATGAAAATAATGTAAGACTCTCAGCCTGATGTCTTTCTATGGAGTTATATTGATTATTCTCCTCAGAAAAATTGATGATCAATCTGGCTTGTTTAAGGATGTGCAGGAAATCAGGGAGACAGCTGGGAACCGAAGTCCAGTAGTCCACTTCCTACTGAAAGGCCATTTTTCTGTCTTTAAACTGTAGTGTTTCTTTATAATTTTTCTGCTGATGCTTAATATAAATCAGAGTCTTAACTTCAGCTTAAAGCTTTGTGTCTGGAAATTCTATAGCATCCAGTAAAAAATACCATATAAAATATATCATGAGATCATAAGACTGTCATTCACTGAGTTCTGAATTTTTTAAATTTCAAGAGTATTGATAATTCTATTGTAAATAACCTCTCATAGTTCAGGTCACTAGTGTAGACACAAGGTTTGGGGAAATTGAATAAGAAAAGCTAATAGAAGAAGAACACAGCTTTATCCTTTCTAGCTATGAAATCATTAACAATGAAATGTCCTTCCTTATAAAATCTCTCATTTCTTTCCTAAGAAAAACATTGTTACAATTTTAAGTCTAAAATTTAATTTCCTATTTTTATTAAAAATAACTGTAGGTAGCAGGATAATAAACATTAGAATTTTAAATAAGATTAAGATTTCTAAATAATTTATAATTAAATGAATGCTTGTGAGATTAAATTTATTGTAATGTTGAGCACATGCTAATACCTGAAAGACTGAAGCATCTTTGGGTTACTTTAGATAATTAAACAGTGATAAAACCTCACTTATTTTACCACTTCTCACACCATAAACTGTAAACCAAACGAAATATTGCAGTTATATGTGGAAGAGAGGAAAAGGTTCTTACAATGTCAAAAGAAGGGCAGTTTTGTCTTTTTTTCCTCAAGATTGGAGTGCAATATTTTAATTGTCCCTAATAACATTTTTTAGAATTGAATATTTCACACCATGCAGTTATCTAGCATCAAGAAATTAAAGTATTAAAAAAAAATCCAGAATAGAGTGCTCTGGAATTTGTCAGAAAGTATGGAAAAAAGACACATCTTTAAGATTTATTCTGACTAGACTGTAATATCCAAGATGGCTCCTATGAAAAAAACCTCACAAAAAATTATTACTCCATTTTCACTTTTGATTAAAATTTCCAGTATGTCAGACCTGCAGTCCTTGTGAGGTGAAAGAAATTATACTGAAAACAGTGCGATTTCTGAGGAGAGACTCTTTTTGTCATAAGACAAATTTTAACAAATTTTGCCAGAGTGAAACAAAAAAATTGTCTCTATATTTTCAGACCCTGGAGACATTGCTGTTGATTCTATTTAATGTCTTCTTTCTCCATCCCTCTCCTTTTCCTCCACCCTGAGATTTTTTTTTTTGTTTCAATAAGGGCTGCAATGTAATAAGTCATCTGATTCAGATCATAAGAATGTGTCAGACAGTAAATTACTGCATACGCAGCAGTATGTAACTTCATTCCCCTGTTTTTATAAGGAGAAAGCAGATTTTTGCAGAAACACTGAGATTCCCTAAGATGGTTGTAAATAGCCAGGTTCCTGGACTCTTCATCTCAGTTTAGTGGTTCGAGACTTCACTGTGATATGATAATAAGCATATACATATGTGAGAATAAATAAATATCTAGGTGGAGTAAATTGATTGGCTTTGGGGGAGTAATTAGCTAAATAAGTATTTTTTAATACAGCCTTTTTGTTTAAGTTCATCTGTTATCTATTTTTTGAATAAAATAACTAGCAAATTCTCTGTGGTAGAGGAATAGGACAACATGGTTAAAACAAAATTTTCCACAGAAACAAAGAGAAAGTCTAGTGACACTTGACTTTATAGAAATCTGTGAACTAGTGATAATCTGAATTGAACTACAATTCAGATCAGTTACATCCAGATGAATAATCTCAGGTCCATATAGTGTGGAATGGTGATTAAATCTGGCAGCATGAATCACAATCAAGACAAACAAGAGTTGGCTCTTGGAAAGAAAGGTTTAGTGTTTATTCTACACTGAAATAAATAAAATTGTGATGCTTTCATGAGTTTTCTTAAAATCTCCTAATTCTTTGGTATCCTTCTATGTTGGTGTGTATATCCAAGTTTACTTGATGAATTGTTGCTTATTGAAGCCATGAATTCCAATTAGAAAGGCTGTCTTTGCCTTTTTTTATCTCATAGGGTCTAATCCACAGAAGAGATTGATTATCAATACATTTTTGAAGAGGGCTATTGTTGTTTTGTTTTAAGATAAAAATTATCTTTCTTTTCATTACATAATTAATATTATTAATGATTTTCAGTATTTAGCTCTGCTGTGAGAGGGTTTGATTCAGGCTGTTCTCGGCAATCTTAGTACTTTCAAGAGCAAATAATTTCTATCGGGGACCTTTACTCTTCACAGTACTCTCCACAAGACATTCTGCTCTTCACTAACATGTTTGTTACTGCCAGGTTATCCCACCCTGCTATAATTTCTGATATTCAATATTAGTTGCAATAATGAGTTTATTCAACAAATACAAAAGAAGATTACAGAGAGGGGTTCAGCTTTGGTGGATTGCCAAGAAATCACTATGAACTATAGCAACAAACTTCTCCATTTGGCTGGGGAAGTAGATGTAGTATTTTACCTTTTTAAATGGAGAAGAATGACTAAATTGAAGAATGTGTCAGCTTTTGTAATTTCACTTTGGAGGCAGGTGGGGACACCTGAGGTCAGAACAAAATGTAGCAGCTGAACTCCATAAAAATAATACTAAAACAGTTTTCCTAACATTTCTATTCAACAATTATGGATTAGTAGTTCCTAATGACATTGCATAACCTTTATCTTAAAGAAAGCATGACATTAATTAAAGTAAACCTTATCCTTCTTTCCTTTAATATCAGGTCATTCTTACCATCTTTTCCACTCTAATTCTCCTCCACCAGTATTACTACTTAATAGGTTTAACAATTATTTTTCCTATTTTCTGGTAGCTTAGACTTTTTTATGCCCCTTAGTAACCCTGTTCTAAAAACACTTCACCTAACATAACTTTAATCCTGTTTTATAAAACAGGATTCCCATATGCCTGAGAGCCTCTGCTGATGACTGCTTTGAAGACACACAAAGTTGTAAAGATTGTACCGCTACCCACAAACCTCTTTTTTAATTTACTTTTCCTAATTGCCTGTGTTTTCATGGCACAGGCAATTTTCTTATCTGATTTTCAGTGAGGAGAACATGGCATTATTTTGGCATTTCCCCATGGTGAGGTGGTTTTTGCTGTTTGTACTCTAACTAAAAAAAATCAGAAAATACTGTTAATTTTTTATTAAACTGTTAAGAAGATGATTATGAATTGCTTTGCAATGAATATAGGATCTGATTAAATTAGAATGAATATTAAAATATTACATACAGCCCTAAAGAATTTATTTAGAATAATTTTTCACATTAATTACAAAAAGAAACTAGTTCCATAAAATTCTTTAATTTTTGCCAGAGACACGTGTCTTTAGGTGTTTTCCTTGATTGGAAATTTCGGCTTGGGTTTTGCTCAAACAACCTACTTGCAAGTTTCACAGAATAACTTCCTTCTCATCAAACTAGATTCAAGATGTTAAATATCGTTATATCCCTTCACGGCAAAAAGAACTTTAAAAATGGCAAAACACTTGTTGGAAAGCTCGGGCAAACATCCATTTGCCATTTCATAATAGCAGAATTCTACTGGATAGAACATATACAGGGACTCAGAAAAACTATTTAATTCATTCTGCAGTGAGTTTTTATGCCTTTATAACTCTGTATGTTTTAATCCTTTTGTCTATGTCATTCATTTAATGAGTTTTCTTTCACTCCTTATAGTACTTACCAGATAATAATATATTAATTGAGATATTAATTCTGGAAAGAAATACATGCTTGGTGACTATGAACATAGTATAAACCTTGACTATTTTTCTAGGAAGAAAAAAAATCTTAATAAAAGGAGATCTAGAGGAACACGAGGCCGGGCGAATTGTTTGTTTTGGTTTGGTTTTAATGTTTATAGTTTGAGTTAGCAGTTTAAGGAAAAAAACAAACCAAAACAAAGCACACAAAACTGAGGAACTCATTATGATCGTGTAGAACTTCCACTGCTGGTTGTTCATGAGGCTGCTGCTATCCTGCAGTTCCAGCACGTCATATCCTATACTTGATAAATTTTGCTGGAAGTCAGTAGGCTCCATCCAAGACCTTTGGCTGCATCCTCTCTGGTACAGTTTGATATGTAGTCTTTTTGGGTTTTTTACACTGAGATAGAACCTCATTCTGCAGGTGCCTTATGTCTTCAACATCACAAATTACTCCACGAGATACCTCAGTAACTTAAACATACCTTTTTCAAAGCTCTGACCTGAGGCCATTTTTTATTTTCCTCCTCAAAAAACACCTGACACAGAAATCAGAGTTACCCTTCAAAAATTGCAACACTGCTTAGTTCTTAGCACAAGAAGCATAAAGGTTGGAAAAACAGTAAAAGCGCTTGTGGTCTTTTACTGCCAACTTTCCTTGCCACACCCCGTATCTTTTGTGGTAAATATGGAGCTTCTTTCTTTCCTATCTCCACAACTGGTGCTCTTCTGCCCAAACTTCCAACTCCTTTTCCTGTTCCTGTAATTTTGGAGTTAAAATGAACAACTTCATTCTTTATGGATATGTGCATTTTTTCAAATCTCATCCTCGCTGACAAAAAGTGTCATACAGTTTTAGTGTTGTGGGTTTTTTTGTTTTATTTTTTCCTCATTGTTTTCTTTGGGTTTTTTTTGGGGGGGTTGGTTTTTATTTGTTTTGTTTGGTTGTTTTTTTTTAACTTTCTCTCCCCTCCCCCCCGCAAGCTGACTATGAGAGTGGGTTAAATTATTCTTTTAAACACTTTATTGTCTGAAAAAGGTGAATATGGTTCTTCTGGTCACTACACACAAAGTTAGTTTGCATTTCTTGGACTAATTTTAGATTGTAAAAATAAATCTTAAAAAAGTAAAGTTACTTTCATTTTGAATTTTTCATGAATGTTTTTTAAAGGATAAACTAATCCTTCCTTCCCTCAAATCAACCAGTCTCATACTCCAAAAACATTCTTCAAGCAAAGTTTCATTTAATTAAAAAAAAAAAAGTAAAAAAAAGAAAAAGAAATTCATTATGTTCTAAAGTTTTTACATATCCTTCTCTTCCTTTTTCAAGAAAATGGGGTTAAAAAAAAAAAGCAATACTGATGGATATCACAATGCAATGTTCTGGCCCCTCTGTCTGGAGAAATGAGAATAGGGCAAAATAATATAGAAAAAAAATAGAAGTAGTGAACTCTGTTCATCTGCCTGTATCAAGAGCATTACCAGACTGGCTTTTTTCTCTCCCCTTAGTTCCCCTTCGTGATCACTTTTCCCCTCATTAGTCCATATTCTTTTTTTTTGTCTCATCTCTTTCACTTTTCTTTCTGCTAGAAGTCAGCAAGGGCAAAATTAGTTCCTATCACACTGTTCATCCTGCTTGTTGGCCGCATCTCTTACTACATCCCATACTTATTTTGCTGAATCTATCAGTTCTACGGGTATTTCTGTACTGCCATTTTGGCCTGGTATCTGCATTGCACCTAGGCCCCAATGCACTACTGTTAATGTAACTAGTACTTCTACTACCATATTTCACATACACTAATTCATTATTGGGTTTCCTTTTGGAGTGAGTCAACTAGTTGCCAGTTTTGGAGAGAAAACCTGGGGATTTTTGACCTTTTTTTATCAGCTCCTAACAGATGGTGTGGGTACAGGATATGCTGGGATTCCACCCATGACAATTCTCCACCTTTTATCTCAGCAGGTCTGATGCCCCCAAGAGTCCTCAAATGTAACACCCCAGGACATACACTGTTATGTTAGACCTATACCTAACTTCAGAAATTTTGAGATGCATTTTCTAATTTTAATTTGTCTTCTTCCTGGTTCCTCTGCCTCCTGCTCTCTTGGTGCCTCAGACCTGCAGCCCTGTCATTCAGACATCCATCAGAACCAAACAGGACTCGAATTTATTTGTTTTGATTTGTTGCCTATAACCTACCTTTGCTTACACAGTTTCTGGCAAATTCAAATCCTATCAGTATCATAAACAATGACAATTAAAGAAGAGAGTATCTGCCATTATGTATCGGGTTTGTGTGGCAAGGTTTTTGTAGTGGGGGGGCTATAGGAGTGCCTTCTGCANCCCATGGTGAAGACCATGGTGAGGCAGGCTGTCCCCCTGCAGCCCATGAAGGTTAACAGTGGAGCAGATATCCACGTGCAGCCTGTGGAGGACCCCACGCTGGAGCAGGTGGATGTGCCTGAAGGAGGCTGTGACCCCATGGGAAGCCCACTCTGGAGCAGGCTCCCGGCAGGACCCGTGGACCCACGGAGAGAGGAGCTCACGATGGAGCAGGTTTGCTGGCAGGACTTGTGACCCCACGGGGGACTCATGCTGCAGCAGTCTGCTCCTGAAGGACTGCACCCTGTGGAAGGGACCCACGCTGGAGCAGTTCATAAAGAACTGCAGCCTGTGGGAAGGACTCATGTTGGAGAAGTTCATGGAGGACTGTCTCCTGTGGGAGGGACCCCACACTGGAGCAGGGGAAAAATGTGAGGAATCCTGCCCCTGAGGAGGAAGGAGTGGCAGAGACAATGTGTGATGAATTGACCACCCCCATTCCCATCCCCCTGCGCTGTTTGGGGGGAGGAGGGAGAGAAAATCGGGAGTGATGTTGAGCCCGGGAAGAAGGGAGGAGTTGGGGGAAGGTGTTTTAAGATTTATTTTTTTATTTCTTATTATCCTACTCTGATTTCACTGGTAATAAATTAAACTGATTTTCCCCAAGTCGAGTCTGTTTTGCCTGTGATGGTAATTGCTGAGTGACCTCTCCCTCGACCCACGAGCTTTTTGTTATATTTTTCTCTCCCCTGTCCAGTTGAGGAGGGGAGTGATAGAGCAGCTTTTGTGGGCATTTGGCATCCAGCCAGGGTCAACCCACCACACATTATCATGACTACTCTTGTTTCAAAAGTAATTTGAATTGAATTGAAAAAATAAAAAAAAAAGCTTATTGAGAAGTAAAAAACCATGGGATGTTACAGCTCTTAGGAGATGTCACTTTTGGATCAAAAATTAATTACTTTCTTCCATGATAAGAGAAGGATGTATGCCTGAACCAAGTCAGGGGATCACATATCCAGGAACCCTTGAACACATCCTGTGGCATGCGGGCATTCTCTGTGACCATTAAAAGCTTATCTTTCCTCATCCTTTGTCCATAGCCAGTATCTGGAAAACTACCATCATGTATTCATCTTAACTTCTGATGGATTACCACCTTAAACAATGGCCTGAAATTATGAACTCTAGCAGCTCTCTACTAGTTGGAGAACTTCTAGCAACAAGAAGGTATGAGAGACTTGCTGTAGATTTCAACATACTTTTCTAATCCATCACCAAACTAAAACATTGTAATTCAGAACCACAGGAAGAGCAGTTATGTAGGTGGCACGCACAGATAAACAAAACTAGGCTATACCCTCTGCAATCCTATGAAGAGTAGTAGTATATTCTTTCTTCCATAGCCACATCAAGAGGAGAAATAACACTTTGTACAAGACTTAAAAAGCAATTTACACTCCATGGAAACATTCTTACCTCTATTTACTTTTTTCCTATTCTGTATCTCATACAGCACAAAGTGGATAATAATATGCCATCTTATTTTTAATCCTGCAGTGGCATTTTGCCACCATGAGCTGGGAAATGGAGGAAGACATGCTTAACTCCAACTTTTTAGCACCTCAAATCACTTACCATGTATGATATAGATAATATGTATTTGCCATTACATAGTATTCTTACCTTCAGAACTTTGCTGTTAATACTTCTGATCACTGAAAAGGGGAGCATAGTAGCTTGAATCTATAGTTATAGACAGCTAAGTTATGGATAGCTCACAATTTCTTAAGATCTGAAATCACCTGTTAAGAGTTAATATGGGCCAGGCATACAATTTTATAATTATTTTTGAAGTGATTTATCTCACACGGCAAGTCTTTGGGTTGCAGAAATATATGTCATGATCTGTCAAAAACTGTGACCTGTAAATCTTCTCCTACTTCATACACTATCCTTACTTTTCTAAGCGTCATGAAGATGTACTTATTTTCTTTATGTTGTGGAAAAACTAATTCAATATGACCCAACTTTTTGTTTTTAAATTGTTATATTTTTAAAGTTATTGTAATCTTTTATCAATCCTACTCTTGGTGCTGTGAATCAACAGGAAGGTTTTACTTTTGGGTGAAAAATTGAAACAAGGATTAAAAATAAAAATATTTTTTCTTGGTTTACTTCTAGCTTGTAATTATGATGCACACTAAACTGAATGTATATCTACGAGACAGCGATAAGATCCATCATATGTTTAGAAATATAAAATCAGTTTACTTCAGAATAGTTTTTCATTGCTGGTGAATCTCTTTTGATCTTATTTTTGAGTGCAACATTTTGAATGAAGAATATGCCAGAAGGTTTATTATTCTTTAACTGCATAGTGCTTAAACAGCCATTTTCCTGTTTAAATACCAAACAGTCAGATGTTTATAATTAAATTACCAGGGATATTATGTACTAGTATGCCAGCCATTATATACTCATTGGGTTACATATGCATGTCCTAATACTTTTTTAGTTCTAAATATGTAATTTAAAAAACTAGCTGGTGTTGTCTTGAACCTGGGTCATTTTCACTTGTCAACAAATTAGATTAAAAGCATGGAGTATTGAATTTATGGAGCTGTGAACAGAAAAATAAAGGCTTGATAGAATAATAAGTGAGCGCAGAGGTTTCACATTACAGAAAGTGGAAATGGAATATTGACTCCACATAGCCTTCCTGTGTTTTCAATGTGATAAACCTGGTTAGTTGTCTACATACAGGAGTTGAAAACTCCAGTGATCTAAACTGAAGCTCTCCCACTGACTCCTTCTGATGATTTAGCAAATAAGTAACAGTTTCCCAATTTACAAGATGTAAAAGCAGCGGTATTGATGAGATGAATTTATAAAATAAAAGCACATACTGTCAAATGTGCCAAATTTTTTTTTGTGACCTAAGAAAAATACATGCTTAAAGATGCCTTTCTTCTTTCTATTTCCTCATCAATGTCTCAAGTTCAAATAGCTTTTGCGCCTTGAATCTTTCAAGTATTATTGTCAATTCTTGTTAATACAAAGAGTATTATACTTTTGGGGATCTCTAATTAAATAACTTTAGTATAATTTTACTTAGAAATAAAGCAAAGGTTGGTTGAGAAGGCAGTGGCTTATTAGAACTTGGTTCCACCCCTATCACAGCATGAATGAATCAACCACTGATTCAACCTGCCTGGTGCCTTGGAGGTGTGATCTGCCTTTGAAGTCCACTTGAGGGCAAACTTGTTCCTTGTGCTACTTTGCACACTGCAAAAAAAATGTATTATAAATTTGATTTAGTTCATATTGAAAGTGATACATCATCTTCTGAAATGAATTAATCTTCCACTAAAAAGACCAATCACCTTCAGCTGCAGATACAGTGCATCCTCTATTAAATCAGATGCATTATTCACTGCATCAAATATATCACTTGTTAATTAAGACTCTACATTTGTATCAAAGCCTTGAATCAAATACATCATCCATTAAATCTTATCAATATTGAATAAAATAAATTGCATGTTAAGTGGAAGCATCACCCAATTATAACATGAAGCCTAATAATGCTATAAAGTTTTGCAGTGCTTTCCATTACTCAGGAATATGCTGACTTGTGTTTAGTATTTTGGCAGCTTGAGATCTCAGAGAAAATCTCAGCATGCAAGTAACAAGTCTTGATGTCTTTTTCCTTAAGGGTAATATAAATCATTCTTAGATTGTTTGAATGGTCCCATAAAGCTGCAAGGGGTGCTGTTCCTCTCTGGAGAGGATCAATAAAGTTAGATCAGAATAAGAAAAATTATGACCCTCACAAACGTTACTGAAGTATTCTGCAAGATGCTTCATCAATGACATGAAATCAGGTAGTGACAACTGCGATTAATAGCAGCCATGCTGAATGGAGGTCCTGGGAGGGGCTTTCTAAGGGCAAATACACATAGCCAGTAAAGATGTGTGCATAAACATTTGTTAGATTTAACTGTACGATGTAGGTACTATCAGAAATAAAACACAGCTCCATCCAGACTAATACGGTGTGGCTAAATAGTCCATGATAATGTGGCTATACTTCACATGTGTACCTGTTCATATGTGAACCTGAACACTTAGAATGAGTATCTCTGTTTCTCTGCAGCTAGCGCTGATTGTCATCTTGAAGATGTAGCCTAAATCTCTCAGGTGAAAGAAGAGCTGAGTATATCTATACACAGAAGCAAAATAATGCTTAGCAATAAGAAAGAAATTTTCAGCGACAGCTCCCAAAGGCACTTTCTAAACACAATTCTTTAAAGTTACTTCCAAGTCAATATTTTTTACCCTCTTTCTCTGCTCAGACTGGGGCAAGTTTACATGCTGTTTAGATTAATCAGTTATATTGGTTATATCTGGTATGAAACTTTGTGGGTTTTCTCCTGTATCTCTGCCGAAATTTTAAGTTAATTTTTTGTTTGTTTTCTAGCTTCACCCCCCATGCTTTTTGAGAAGGGA
>VYZW01016386.1:78214-102108 GCA_013401315.1 Balaeniceps rex | reverse complement strand
ATTGGAGTGTAGTTATGAAGCTGGTAAATTTTGGGGATGTAATCATTAACAAATGTTTTGCCCTTGGAAAGAAGCAGTCAGAGAAACTCACATAATGCACAATAACCTGCCTGATGTCAGACAAGCACATAGTCAAGAGAAGCTCCACAGAAATATGGGAAGTGACATTTGCACTTGGTGACCCTGCACTGAAGTCTGTCCATCCTCCCAGGATGTCAAGAGAAAATCAGAAATTAATATATCGTATTGCACTGTAAAAAATAAGTAATTTCCATGAATTGTTGTTCTGGTAGAAATGGGGACAGTGACATTCAGTTAAGGATTAATGTAGAAAGCAGGGAAGAAAACTCAAGGTTGGATGGATCAAGTGAAGCTTTTTCCAGGTTCTTCCAGTACCAGTTGTAAATGAGATGGCTGATACTGAACACAAGCTATTTCTATAATGAAAAGGGTCACTGAAACAACTTGCATGACAGTAACATACCTTAAAGGCACATTGCTAGGCAAAATTAATTTTAAACTCTTGATCTTACAATGCCTGGGATGCATTTTGAGCTGCTTTGAAATTTGGATCCTTGGACAGAGGCAGCTGGAGAAGTAGGAGGAATGGTTCTGCTCTATCATAAACTTCATGTGGCTTTGCATTGATTCTCTGAAGATCTTATAATCCCCATTTCCCTACCTGTAGAGCCTGTAGTTTGTTTCTGCCTTGTCTATGTAAAACGTAAGAGCTTGGCATGCTGTTGTTGTAAGCAACTTGGAGACTTCCACAGAGGTTAACATCACCATGGTCTTTAGTAAAGCATTCAGAACACTAACACTCGTGGATGTGGTTGACAGAGGTGTATAAACTGTGTTTGATCTCACTTTAACTCCATAGAAGACCTTGAGCATGACTCTTCCCAAAAGTCATTCCTGTGCAGGACAGGTTAACACTGGATATTTTGTGCTGGGTGGTCTGTTTGCCAGAAGGTGATTAAGTGAAGATGGAGTCCCCAAGTAACTGCAGCTCATAGGTGACGTAGAGGTTATCATAATGGTAACACTAGGGGGAAAAAATAATTGAATCATTACATGGAAGTGATGGGAAGAGGGCTTGAATGTAAGAAGGTGTCTGAAGCTGTCTTATTAGCTTTGGTTTTTTTTTCTCTATTTCCTTATTGGTTTTGAGTAGTTGAGAGATCTGTTTCATCACTTAGTTCACGTATTTCCCATCAGAAACTCTAGAGGAACAGAGCAATCAAAACCAAGGACTTAATAGTTTCACCAAAGCTACCATGAGACATTTCCTTTCATTACACCATGAAAATTAGATTAGTAATGATAGCTTTTGCCAGTTCATTCCTTTTTCATATTGATTTTACACAGTAAGATCTTGAGAGTGTTTCCCTTGCTATCTATGCATTTTGTTTACATGTGTTCTGTTCTTTGTTTTTATACCAAATTCTTAGATGCCAAATAACATAAATAGAATTATTTTCAATATTTAAATAAATAATTGTTTTAAAGAAGGAAAAGAAAAATAAATCTACACTACTAATTTGAACAACACTGTAGATGTGTGAATGCCAGGATAAATTTCTTCTAAAAAGAATTTTTTTTTTTTTTTGATGTTGATAGAAGAAAAGAAGGATACTTTTTCTCTTTGTTACAGGTGTTGCTGGGAAATGGCTGTATAGGATCCCTAATTATTGCCACTTTGCAGGCAAGAACAGGACACCTGGCTTGACTTTTGGTCTCAGGAAAAGTTATAACAAAGAGACAGGACCATGTTTTTTTGCCTGTGGCAGCAACTCATTCTCATTTTTTCTTGGAGTTCTTCTGTAGCTATTTGCTAGTGGTTTGTGGGCTCTGCTTACATGGTTACTCTTAAAAACCACTTTCTCTGCTGCTCCTCACTGTCCAGCCACCTCTCCTCTCCCTCCTACAACCAAGGATGAGATTTCCCCGTGGTTCACGGGGAACTTCCCCTAACTGAAGGCTTGGGGATGTGGAGAAAGATGCTGCCACTGGCTCTGTCTACAGTTGCTGTAGGACTGTTTCCTGACATCATGATGCTTTCCAGTATCACTGCTGTTGCCTAAATACTTTCACCTGCACTTTTTGTTGCCATGCAAGTTAAGAATTTTGGTAATGCTAGAGGAGTCCACGTGATGCAGATAAGATGTGATAAGGCTGACGGCCTCATATTTTGCTTTTTAGTATCATTTCTAAGTATAGAAATATATTCCAAGAGTATAAGCCTAAGAGACAAATGACAGCTCTAGTCCTGAAAATCTTGCAACCACAAAGCTCGATCCAAAACTGACTGGGCTTTTGGAAATAATGCCACTGACTTTGGGTCTGGGCCTTTTGCTTAACACCAAACATGTTAGCCTTATGTGGTTTTGATCAGGTAAAATATAAACTTGAGAAAGTGCCGGTATAGTAGATGCTTGTTTTCTTCTTAGAAAGCTATTGCAGTGTGGGAGCTCACTAATGAGTTCAAAGACACCTTCTGCACATGTGTTGGTGACCAGTGTTAATAGCAGCTGTTGAATGCTGCCCAGGTGGTCATTTGATCTGATTTGTAGTAACTTAAAAAGATGGATTCATGCATGTGTCAGACATCTGTCTACTCTCCCCCTAACAGCTGTACTGGCAGCAGCAGCCAGAGATCAACCAAGCAGATCATCTCATGGTCTCTCCTCTTTCTTCTTGTTCTTAAAATTAATGGTTAAAAAGTAAACATGATTTAAATGATTGACTTAGATGATCTGCACTGACAGATATATAAATAAAAATCTGGCCTGATTTTCAGAAAGGACTAACTAAATAGGATATTATTTGAGAAATAGGTTTCTAAAAGCTGTCTTATTTTGAATATCCAACCACCCTCTGATAATTCCTCCAAAAAGAATTCCTTACACGCCAGTTACAAATTCTTGTCTTCTCTAGTAGAGTTACTTGTAGTAGATAAACTATAATGATATAATTGTCTAACGTTTAGGCAATTCTGCTTTACTGTTCACTTAAATTATATTGCGAAACATAATATACCTGATAACATTTCAAATTTTCTATTTCTGGTATATTTTACACATTTTGGCTATGCTTTCTTAATTTAGTGTAATATAACTAGGAACTTCTGGGTTTGGTGCTGTAAGTTTTATTTGACATATCGAATAAATGTTTTAATATTGATTTTAATACTGCTGTTCTATCAATTTCTTCATTTCCTACTGTGAAGAAACATGGCTCGGTCCACATGGCACCCAGGAAACCTCTATGCACAAAACTGGGTAATAAAAATGACAACATATTGATACTCGGAAAATAGGCTGAGGCTTGCAGCTGTGCAGCAGGAAAGCACAAAATTCATTAAGTAGTTAATGAGCTCAGTGGTTTTAAGTGTGGGGGAGGAATGGCTTTTTTTATTGAGGTTGGAGTCTCGGTAGCGAAGGAGAGAGGGAGGTGACTTTATAAGAAACATTCAGATGTTCTGAAACCNAGGGGGGGGGGGGGGAACCTGTAACAGTTGTAAGGAAATTACTAACTGCACTATTTCATATGGGAAAATATAGAAAGCAAAAGATACGCAACTCTGAAAATTGCCTCCTACAAATCGCACTGCAAAAAACACCATGACTTAGTTCCTGCAAAGGACCATGTGTGTGCTTGGGTCATTCTTCTGTGTGGGTACGTGAACTCAAGCATGTGCATGCAAAAATCCTGAGTGGCATTAGGACATCGGAGTGCTACTGTTAAAATAAGTTGAGCTGATGGGTACTGTTAGCTTAAACTTTCTCGTGGAAACCCAGTGCTCGGGTTGAGCAAGGGTCATGGGGATCAGGGTCACATCATGCTCCTTCAAGCCTGCTTGTACCAGCTATCTAGGCTTGTGCATATTTCTTCCTTAACACATACGGTGTCAAAATAGCTTCTAACCTGAGGGCAAGCACTCTGTTTTCTGGCTGTGATAGATGTTGTTGGTGATGCAGGCCTTGCATGAGTCAAATATTAGTCACGGAGCATTCTGCAAAGATGCAGGCTGTAACTTAGCATGCAGAGAATTGGAGTGGTTTTACGTAGTGCAGCCCCTACTTTTCAGTTCAAACAGACGAGCAGGATGACAGGGTTAAAGACTTTGAATCTTATTAAAGGCCAAGGCTGGGGCTGAGGTTTTGGTTGGCACCTATGGCAGGGATGCAATAGAGAGCAAGCAGGGGTACTGTGTGCATTTCCCGGGTGCCAGCTACACCTAAAGGGACCCAAATCACTCGGGTCCCAGTTCAGCCATGCTGAGTCTGATGAAAAGCACGCGTGAGTGGCACTGCTTGGGCTGCCCTTCTCCACCTGCCAGCCGAGGGTGTGCTGGTACCTCTCCAGTGTCTATGGCGCTTGTCATGAGCTGCACCCTGGTGTCAGCAGGCAGCGGCCGTGACATACTTTCTGCTTAAGAATAGCAAAAACCTTCTTCACTTTACATAAAAATAAAAACCGTGTGAAGCAGCTGAGTGGCACATAATCCTGATAGTGTAAAGTTGGCAGGAGAGGCAGAGCTTTCACTCCTTTCTCCTAGATGCTAATGCGGGCTGTGCTTGGATGAGGAGGGAATGAGACTTGTGATCAACGTGTGGTTTGGTGTTTGAGCATTGCTTGGCTTCCAGAGGCAGAGAGTTCAATTGATTTCTCTGTCAAGAGCTATGCCAAGTGAAAATGGGGCTTGAAACAGGATTTTTCAAATATTCTGCGGTCATAGTTAAAACCAGATTCTTGAGAGACTCAATATGCTACCCTGGATCTTAAGCCTGGTTATTCCTTTGGTACACCTGTGGAAGCTGAGCTACTTTGAAAAATAGTCCCTGCAGTATACCTTAATAGCATAATAAATTTACCAGTCCAAATCTGTCTAAATATTTTTAACTCACTCTTCTGAGCTTCTGGCTTGCGCTGGTTTTCTCAGGCATCAGGTGGATCTGAAGGTTCTTTATTTATTTTAAATAAAATGCAATTGTGTAATGTTCATTATGGGAGCTGAGAGCATAAGAAAAACACCCAATATGATGAGGAGCGTGACTAATGTTGGCAACACTGGCAATGCTGATAGACATTAGAAGATAAAGGAGAGCAGATGGCGTTTCATGATTTTTTGAGTGCTTTGCTTATCTTGGTATCTCTAATGTAGCCCTTTGAAGAACATTACCCGAATTTAACCTTTTCTATCTCTCATTAAAAAAAGTGAGAATAATCATAATTTTTTCAAAGCAGAGACTGTGTTATGGTCACATCTGCTAATGTCACAGCACAGTACCTAAAGTATCTCTGCATGTGTACAAAGATTTATTTGTGCTTGGAAGGCACTGCTTTGTATCAGCAGTGAGCATTTTATTTTCAACTTTTCCCTCCAAAACTTCCCAAAGAAAACAGAAATTGTAAGTAAACATGGCATGCCCCTGACTTCAAAACCATGGCAAGCCTCTGGGATTATTTGGCTTTGTAGCGGTGCAAAGCTCATCACTCCACACTTCAAATGAACCTCAAGAAGCAGTCTGGGAACCAGAGAGGTTGTCCAGGGGAGGGACTGGGAGCCGGTTCCTGCTGTGCAGTTTGTAAAGAGCAAGCATTAAAGGGCGGCTTTTGCTTGTGAATTTTACAGCCTTCAAAATAGGCTCTTTCTCAGCAGTCATGTGGCACTGGGAGAAAACAACTAACCACACAGTCCAATAATTGACAGGAAAGGAAAGAAATGTCAGAGAAGTGCTGGGAGATCTATACTATCCCCAACCTGGCAAACACAGAGTTAAGTCTGTCACTGAATGTATGGAAAGGTTGAACAGATTCTGTGTTTACCATGAGAGGTTATGAGAGATGTCTGAGGAAAGATCATATTTAGAAGGCAGAGAGGTACTGGTATAGCTCTCTGAGGAACTTCATCCCAAACGTCCACACAGCTTTTATAGTGAAAAAAAAAAAATGGTTTTAGTTTAAGGAATTTTTTCAGAGTACACCATACCGGTGAAAGAATCGCATTACGAGAGCTGGTGTTGGTATAGATGTATCAGTAAAGACAGACCGGTTTCATGATCCCAGTACATACCACTAATCCAGCAAAACTTTGCAGTGGAAACTCAGTCTGGGATTTCTGCAGGGTGAGTACACGCAGCATTTTGGCAAGCTCAGCAGCTAGAGCTAATTACTTTGTTAGACTCCCATGCAGAAAGACAACGTTTAATTTGCAATTGGTTAAATATGGGCTATTAAGCAGCATCAGATTGCCTTGACTAAAGCAAAGAAATGTATTGTGGAAGGGGATAAAAAGTTGTTTAATCTGAACTGGAAAGCTCCTTTAGTATTTTGATAAGTACTCTTACCGTGCTGGGACACTTAAACACCTACTGGATAGTTTACTGAGATTTCAAGTCTTAGGATCAGTTAAAATGTAGAATCGAAGTGGTGGAGCAGCAGCATCGATGTTCCCCAAGCTGGAGTGTCAAGCGATGTTGCAGGTCTGGTCAGTACTGTGTTTTGGTAATCTTCAACTACCAGGCCAGCACGCTGGAGGAGTTGCGCTGACAGCCACCCAGCAGTGACCACAGGACTAGGAGCAGGGTAGGCACTCATCTGGGGATGTGGAGGAGAGAAGCTTCATCACTTCCAAAGGTCTGGCCCCTTGGGCCAGGACATCTTCCCGTGTAATGGCAGGGGACTGTTCACTGCAACAGGTCAGTGCTGGCTGGCCTTAGAGGACTGCTCTTAACGCAAGGTGAAAAGCACACTGAGATGGGGACAGTGAGGTCCTCACTGGGGAAGCCATCTGCCAGAGGAGCTGTGGCTTTGAGGGGCAGGCAACACATGGCTGCTGGGTTTGTGGTTTGTGATCCTCAAGTGTAAAAAAAAAAAAAAAAAAAGAAAAAAACAAACTCAAAAAAACCCCCACCCCCCAAAAAAACCAACCAACCAAAAAAAACTTGCTGTGATGAGCTTAGGTCTCAGGCTGTTGTCTGACAGCAAAATGTATTGCTTGTACGTAGCACGTATAAAAGTAGGTTGTTTTCTGCGCTCAGCTGCATCTGTGCCAGAGAGGTATTTATTTAGGCAGGCAAGAGGAGGAACAAACACTTCCTTTAGGCTAGCCACAGACACTTGTCCTGTGGAAGGAAACGAAGAGTGGTGTTTCCAGTACACAGGTGCTAGGGAATTACCCACTTAGCCTGGTACATCCAGTCTTAGTGGTGTTACAGGCTTTTGTGTGTTGAATCTGGCAGCTGCAGTCAGGAAAGAAGCTTTGCCCTTCCTTTGTGGAGCCAGACATACATGAGGATCTGTGCGTTTGGCTTGGCTGAAGCAGACCACTTGAGCTGAAGTTAACCAACTCTGTGGGAATCAGTGCCCCAAACGACGCAAACGAGCTTTTTCAGTTGACATCTGGGTTACTTTGTTGCTTTTTTTTTTTTTTTAATATACTCAGGTCATTTACTTCCATTTTTCTTGCCTGTCACACCACAGGGGAATATTCCTGTAATTAAACATTGCTAGTTTCTCATTGCAGAGTGACAACTGAGTTACCAAATCAGTTGATGCTGTAAAGCTTTCAGATAGAGCTGCAAACATTCTGCCTTGACTGTATGAAAGAAGAAAAATGAGTGAGTTATTAATGGAAGTCAGAAATATCTGAGAAAATATTTGTGGTTCAAGAAAACTTTTCTGCAAGGTTTTGGACCAGATGCTCAATGACACCTATTTTTTCCTGGCCCGTTGTTATGAAATCTGCATCCCTCCCAAACAGACGTATATTGCTGTAGTATTTTCTTTTCCTCTGAATTTATGCTCCAAAACTCCTAAGACAAGCATTAGCACTCTAAAAGCTCAGTTTTATAATCTGGAGGTGCACATTGCTCACCAGATTTAAAACAGAATAACATAAAATACAAACATTTAAAACTAGCTCAATGAAAAGCAGTTATGATGGATGTGACACAAGAAGATAAAAATATGGAATGGTTACTAGGCCACACAAGCCCAAAAACCTAATACCCAAATAACTGTTTCAGCCATGGTTACTGAGAAGGGAGAGACTACATTTCCATGTGATTATTATTTTTCACAGAGTAAAGCCCAGGAAGTGATGAACAGCTGCAGTATGAGCCCTCACAGATGGACAAAATGAGTGTGTTTCCTCTCCTAGGATCACTCTCATCATTCTTCTATTCATCACACTTCTATTACTTGAAGTTACTTTTCCTGCAACATTGGAGAGGTTCATCAGCTTTATAATATTAAGAAAATATTTACCATTTTTTTCATGGACCTCTGTTTGTGTATTCATTAATGTGAACTTTGGTTTTATGTTAATAGTATTCCCGGGGTTTTGTGTCATTTTCCATTGGTATGTTCACTGTATAAACTAGCTAATAAATTTAATTTTGCTTTGTATACAACCAAACCTCATTCAGCTGCTGTGGAGCAGCTTCTGTTTTTCAGAAGAGCAAGTGGGATCATTCAGAACCAAGTCCCTAGCAAAATTATCTGCCTTCACACAGTGCAGTTGAATAGTTATACCTAATCAGGACCATCTCAGCTCTTTAATGTGTATGTACTGGGAGAATTCAAATGACACTGTGACTGTATGACTGACCAGTGTTCCTCTGAAATTGTATCAGTGTTTTATATTCCAGTTAATAAAATCTTACATCTGAGTGTTCGGTTAGAACTGTATAAAACCCTCTCCAAGAAGATTTGTAGCCTTAATGAATTTTGCTTTTAGAGTTGCAATTGATATAGGGCAAATTACAGTCTTGGTAGATAAGAGATCTATCATGGGGTCTGAAGTCAGCGCAATTGCTTTGATATACACCTGCCGAATATGTGGTTCTAAATACGTAGAAAATATGTATTTTAAGAAAGTGATATGTCAAGGAGTGGTACAGCCTTGATGCATCACTTACATATCTATCGAGTTTCTTGTGCTACTGTGAGCTCTAACCTCTATATCATATGGTACACTTATCGGTGTAAGAAGTTAGAAGGGAGAGTTATTCTGTTAGTCTCTGTGATAAAGCCTCTTGGGTTGTCTGCATGATTGACAACGGATTTGAAGCTTTATCAGAGAACGAACTGATGGGCTAACCCATGGGTGGACATAAATTTGCATCAGCTACACATTGTTAGTTTTTGCTAACAGGGCACTTTGCCCTGGTGTTTATTTGTGCGAAACCTGTTTTAATCTAGAGTATCAGGCCAAGTTACTTTGTAGTTAGCGTTAATAAAAAGAGGTCATTTGTCAAATGGAATAAAATGAAGTTGTTATAGAAATAATTAAGAAACAGTTAATTGAAATTGAAAGGGATGTAAAGAAGGAGCTGTGAATCTAATCTAGTGGTGGCTGGGATGTAGGAGAAAGTGGCAATAGACCATCAAAAGTCAACGCTCTTCCCCACAACCTGCAGTTCTTCTCAGTGGCTTTCTCATTCTCATAAAACATATAGCGCCTTTTGCAGGATATTTCAAGGGAGACTTTTTCTTCCCCTGAAGAATAAATCAATTTGTAGTGCAATGCATTCATTATTTGCTCTAGGTTTTTCATACTGTTGAACAAGCTAGTCAGTGCTTTTTCTGCAGGAAACGTAGACTGGACCGTGGTACAGGACTAATTCTCTGTGCGAGTACATCACTGGGAATGCACCAGTGGTGACCACCTGGCCACCCATGCAATTTAACAATCACATTTTGAAGGCAATGTTTTGGCTGATAACAAATATCCAGGAGATACCCAAAGCTGGGCTGAAGAAAAAGGGATTGAGACCGTAAGGCATTTTCTGTGAAGTTACAAAGTCTTTGCTGAAGTACAAGGCCTGACCCACAAACTGTGTTTGTAAGGCTGAAGCCTGAGTTATTCATAGAGTGGGGACTCTGAGCAAACTGCAGAAGCCAGCATGCTTAAGGTGATTAATGAAGAGTCTGAACTGGTGCTTTACGACGTAGATGAGTCATTATTATAACAGACATGGTAACAAGCACAGGAGAGGGTTTGTGTGGGAGGGTGGAGGAGCCATCTCTCCTTAGGCTGCGAACAGAGGAGAGCCTGAGCAACAGGGCTGGTTAAATCTCGGTGCTCCCAGGTGTTTAATTTCAGCTCGTCGGTTAAAGAGACACATATCCTAACAGTGTGTGATTAATATTACAATGAAAAACAATCACATGCACTTCAATGGGATTAACATGTTCAAGTCCTTTAAGGTATTGGTGCCCGCAGGACCGGCGTCCTACACCTGTGAAGAGGGTAGTGTTAATTCTGCATTCAATGAGTTGAGCATGTCTCCAGCCGCTATTCACAAGGCACTTAGCTTTGAAAGGGGACACAGTAATTAAAGTTTATTTCATAGAAACCCCCAAGATTTCCATATGTTCTGTGCATATGGATTGTGTAGCTTGTGGGGTTCACAACCACATTTTCTGTCTTTATATTATTTCTGCCTTCCTTTTCTTATTAAAGTTTAGGAGGCAGATAAATTTTTAATTTGAGGAATTTTTTTGCTGGAGAAATGGACAAATGGTGATACATTGTATTCACATGAAGGAATTAGTATTAGATTTGAAACCAGTCAAATAATCATGGAAGGAAAAAAATCCTTTCTTCCTGACTGTTAATACTTAACAGGCTGCTGAATGATCAAAGGCCCCTTTTAAGATTTTAAAACAACAAGATAAAAATGAGTCTAAATTCTCTAACATTTGCATTTGTGACAGCAAGAATATGAGAAGCAATGTCAAATGCTTGCAGTCCTCCCACTTGCGCAGTGATCACTGAGTCACCGTACTGATACAAGCCAATTTAGAATACTTCACCCCTCCTATAAACGTTGGGCCTAACTCAGTTGGGAAATGGGAGCATCACCCACACAACACAAAGCACTGAGGCATTTTTCTTTCACACGGGATAATCAGCAGCAGTATAAAAAAATAACTTAAGTGCTGAAGGGGTTCTGTTTCTGCAGTGAACAGTTGTTGGGGGAATATTGTGTCTGAAGTTTGCTTTGACTTACATAAATCTTGGTTTCTACAGGGTTATTGGAACGTGTATTAGGAACACACTTTGCTTTAATGCTGTCCCTTTTTATGTGAATCTTAATGCTACTATTGCGTTGAGGGTACAGTAGAAGAGCTCTCTTGTCACTGATTTAATTTGAGAAATTACAGACAGATAAATGCTGAGTCTGTCTATCTGGGTAAAAATGGTTTGCATCAGATTTCAAAGACATCATACCTTATCATATTAAATAGTTTGTTCTTTGGCACTTGAAACACTTTGGATTTCTGAAGGTAGTTCTTGATTCACTACAGTGTTATTTTACATATTACATAAACCTGTCTAAAAGCTTTGACTTCCATGAAACTAACCACTTGCTTAAGTGTATGCTTGAAAATCTTTCGCTGAATCAGGGCTTATATGAATTTAAATGTGTAAAAATAATTCCAGTTCAAGTAGAACAGCTTTTAAGCTTTCATTTGTAATGTTATTTTAAGCTTCTCTTATCAGATGGCTTACATACTGTATACATTTGTTGTCGTTGTTGCAAAGAATGCATTGAATTCCTTTTCTGCAAGAATCCGTTCAGAAAAATGCTTCTGAATATTTGTGGTACCAGCTATTATTCTGTAAATAGCTTTTTGAGGATGCTAGATGGTCCAAGGCACATCCTGGCAGAAGTTTCTCTTGTTAGGTAAATGTAGCCCACTAAGCATCCACACTTTATATGTTTGGAATATTGCAAATATAGGAAAGAGATTAATAACTTCAGAGCAGTCGCTGTTGCAATTTCCAATATCACTGCCTTTCTTGGATAATTCTTGGCAGATGGGCAACTAAGCCAGAGAATAAGAACCAGTCAGTTTGTTGCCTGCTCTTTACAGAAATTATACACATATATAACAGAAATCACCGTTATTTTTCAGTATGGTTTCTCATTGAATCTGCTTGTTGAACAATGCTTATTATGAAATAGTAAACACGTCAACTGGCTTTATGCTAAACCACTACAAAAATTATCATACTTTAATGACAGCCACTGAAGCACCCCTATGATGGGAATGCACAAATACTTATCATCAGATAACTGAGATGAAATCATGATAAAAGATGATGATATAGCATACTGCTGAATTTCATTGAGTTTGTTTGTTCATGGCAAACTACATTTACTTTTAGCCTCATATTCCACATAAGTACTTTCTAGCATGGCTCATTTCTAAAATGGTGTTTGCACATAAATTTACCAGCTGGGTGTCTAACTGATATTGCTTGAGCATTTGCAAACACTTGGGCATCCGGCTGTGCATTCGTGCAAGTGAGTTGTTTGTGTTCAGTTCTGCATGAGTGATTCTCAAGATCTGGCTCTCGTTCTTATCTAAATGTTCACCAAGCAGCACGTGTAGAGAAACGTGTTTATGGCTGGTAGCAGATAGGTTTTTGTGTTGTTTTCAAGCGACAGGGAGTCATATTATAAATGAACCATCTTCTTCTGAAGCGTGGACTGGTCCTGCCGGTCATTTTGCATCATCCTCAGTACTCAAAATATGAAAGAGCTCCGCCATAGTGAGAACCTAAATGCTGAAGATGTTGTATTGCTCTGGGCAGCATATCAATGTTCATTGCAGGAATGGTAAATGTGACTTGTAAGAGAAAGAACTGTAGTGACTGTAATTGATTTGCCACGTGTTCTTTCAATTCCTCCTCTGTTTTAACTGAGCACTCTCGTCTCTATAGAATAAGCTTTGATAATCGTTCTGGCTGGCATGACATGCATGAAATTATTCTTCCTCAACTTCATCTGAACTTATGTAAATCACATGTAGCTGACTGTTAAGCCATGAATTCGAAGAAAAGTGGTTTGGTTTTGTTTTTTCTATTTATCCCCAAAGTAGAGGGTGTAATGAGTGCAATTGCTGTGCTAGCAGTATTTCATTAAAAACTTCCTGACAGAAATGTGGTTTTACCTGCTCTTCTGAATGTAGTGAACAGAATGAATGCTCTGCCTCAACTGCCTTTTGTGTGCTACCTCTACGGTGTGTATGCATCATTTTTTCCTCTTGTATGCTTAAATATTAATGGGGCAGTGGCTGGAGTATGATTAGAGTCCCCTCTCAAGCCATAAAAGCAGATGTGGAGGAGAGGATATTTCCCTTTTGTTATGCTCCTTGTGGCTGTGGGACCAACTGCTTCTTGTGAATTGTAGCAGTTTATGGTGATTGCTTTGCTGTGACTCCAGTGCATGCCTGGGTGCAGAGGACAGACCACTGCTTAGCAGGTGAAGTTTGGGGAACTGTGATTAATAATAAGAAAGGACCAGAGGGGAAGTGTCATTCTAACAATTCTGACAACTAACATTCTATGCTGCTTTGATCCTTTAAAAGCAGCTCTACATTTTAATTTCAAATGGTTTGACAGAGTTTATTAATAGAAGGCTCTTTCTGGTAAAAACGGTGCAGTAACAATTCCCCTTTGAAGCTCCATCTATGGCTGAGGAGATCATCAGCCCACACTGCTTCAGGTAGTTTTCTGACATTAGGCACCACTGGGTCTTGCCCTCCTTTTCCTCTGTCAGCCTGATGAGCAGCGTCTCTGACCTACTTGACTCTGCTCCAAACACCAAGCAGCCACATCCTGACTCTAGCAAGACTTACCTTGTGTGCAGTTCTCATAAACGAGCACCAGAGATACAGGGTAGTGGATGCTCAACAGGTCAGGAGACTGTACAGTGTGAACAGAACGAGCTGGTGTAGTCCAGAGAAGGCTGAAATGAGTCAGAATAACAGTCTTTCTGGTATCGAACCCTTGCTACAGAGACAAAGGGGACTGTGTCTGCTGGGAACAGGACTAGAAATACTGGTGCTAAATGGTAGTGAGGGAGATCGAGGTTAGACAGCAGGAAAGATGCTAACGGTGACAGTAATTAAGCACAGGAACAGATTGCCTGGGCATGCTGTGGAATTTTTGCCACTGGAGGCTTTTAAGGTGGCTTTTCCCAGACATCTGTTGGGAATGATTTAGGAAAAGCTGAACCTGCCTAAAGCAGAGGTGCGACTTAGATGACTCCTCAAGGCCATCCAAACTTGCACTCTTATGATTTTCTATACATGAAGAAGTTGTGAAGATTTTTATGGTATGTATCCCTTTTGGAACAGCAGCAGATGTCTGAAAAGAGGATCATAAAGACAGGCTGCTCTCAGCGGTACAGGTATGAGTACAAAAATGGCTTAGTGAGGGGAAGAGTTACACCAGGATTATATTGACATAAATAAGAGCAGAATTTGGCCTGGGAAAGGCTGTTTTGCTTTGAGCTCCACTTGCATGCAGTGTAGAGGATAGCAGACTTCAGTCTGATGCTTTCCTTCAACTAAGCCAGAAATGAAAAGCAAAGATAACAGTAACAGTGCTGGGGGAGGAGGGGAAGAAAACACCGACACTCAAGTATTGCATATTTAGGTACTAGTCCTTTAAGAGTCTCCTCACCTTCTACGCTTTACTAAGTAAACTTTATTAAATAATTCTTTCCGCTTAGTTAAAAAGAATGATTTCTTCTTCTACAGCAGAAGAATAAGCTGAAGAGATGTTTGTATTTCATGACAATGGACTAAGAAGTAATCTTTCCCAATGGAAGTGAAAGCTCTGAATAGTTGTATACTTGCTTCCAGATGAAGAGGGATACTTCAGGAATATAAATTTTAAAATGCAGTCTGACTCCCTAGTCTTTTGTAGTGTTTGATCTGCTGTTGAATAGATCACAATTGTAGGAAATACTTCTGAAACCTTTATAGCTCAAATAATTGTTGCAGGTGTTTTTCAGAGCAAGTGCTGGTTTCTTCCTTAGAAGAAACATATTTTAAAATTCCCCAGCTAGGTAAAGTGCTTGAAGGAACGCTGTAGAGAGATGCTCACTGATAATAACTGAAGGGTAACCACTTTGCTAACAGCACGTCCTGTCAATCAATTACAGCCTTTGAAGGTGACCATGCTGCCACTAGCTCTCCTGTCAGCCCACAGCTCAACATGCTGGAGAGCAAAAGCAAATGAGTCAACGCTGATTGCATTGGCTTATTCACTCATACTCTAGAGAAAAGCGAACGGGAGAAAACCCTACCCTCTTTCCACTACCTGTAGAGCTCGCTCTTTCTTTCTTTAAAAATGTCCTTGGAAATGCGTGAAGTTACTTCGTTGCTTTATGAATACACTCGCACAAGATGGGGTACAGAACTGAAACGCGTGCTGTCTCTGTGGCTGTGTGGGAACTCATGCTGTCCATGATGCTGGAGGGTGGCTGGTCCTGCAGTTCTGTGCAGGGGACTTTTTCTAAGACTAGGAGAAGTAACTATGGTTTAGAGAGTGCTCTTTTAGATAATGCAGCATTGAATTAACTGTTTGTGTGAGTGGAGAGTTCTTTTAGAGGGAACTTACTTTCCTCCTTTGATGTTGTCTGTTAGGAAAGAGAATATATACTTATGGAGCCTGTACAATAACTTATTCTGGAGTTTATCTGCACTAAAAATTTATGTAATGTTGGAATGTGATTATGATATTCAAACAGTTTTAAATAAAGTATGGTAAAATAACTTTGCAGCTTTGACTGGGACCATGCTGTTTAAAATCATCTTTACCGATTTATTGGAGCCAAATCTGAACAAGGTTGCTCATTTCTATGCTGACTGCAAAGCTGATGTCTGCCATTATTTTAGTTAATGTGATCAGTCAAGATCATGTATCATTATGTTCTAGTTTTATTTAATGAAGACAAAGCTCAGGTATTGTCCTTGGAGGTCATTCTTGTTGATGGGTTCATACAGCTTGGAGAATCCTCCATTGCTGCAGGGGGACAGAATGGTTTAGCTAAGCCCATGGAGCTCCTGACAGACGTAGGGCCAGGCTGTTCTTAAAGAGTTCTAATTAAGGCAATTCCTTTAGGATTTATAAACCTCATTCACTTATGCTTTCCTGACAGGTTCCTTCATCTTTCCTTTCTGTTCTAGGGTGTAATCATTCCTGCTGTTCTGCTTTGGGATCTCCCAACATCCCCAGCAAAGTGCATTGTGTAGACTGAATTTTGTATTGAGGAGAAGGCACCCTTGGGCTGGATTAGACCAAGCAGATTACCCCACAGGTCTTATTAATACATGGGAGAATGGCTTGCCTTTTTTGCAGTAACATGGCTTTGCTGGCTTAAGTTATTCTTTGACTCTGTAATTCTTTTCTGTGTACCATTTGCCCTTCCTCTTTGATTTGGTGAGTGCCTAAGTGCAGCATATTAACACCTTTTCCTATTGAGCTGCATCTTATTTATTTCAGTCACTCATTCAGTTTTGTCAAGGTATCTTTGATTTATGTAGTAAGAATAACAAAAATAAACTCAGGCTGTTTATTGTTCCTTCTTAATGCATAAGACCGAGCGTACGGTTAAGCGCAGTCCTTGGTCCTTCTTCCAAATCCTTATTGAAAATAGTGGTATTATTGGAATTAAGATTTCTGTGAAACTGCGCTCTGAAACTTCAATTTCAAGAATGTAAATCACGATGTTGATAGTGGAATATTGTTTGAGCATATCAGTTACCCTAAAATATTTTTATTGCCCTATGCTTCTCTACCTTGTTCAGGAGAATGTCAAGTGGGGCCCAGCTGTGACCCCATCCCCCTGATGTGACATTTAGTTAGCATGTATCATTCCCACTATTTTGCAATTAGAAATTACTTCAGTCTTTCTGAATGGTAAGTTCTAGCTTTTTCTTTCTCTACCTTTGGAGTTTTCAATGTCACCATAGATTTGGGAAGCTGAAAAGGATGAAGCTGAAAGGATTGTGTGTTCTGGATGCAGTTACATGCGTTACTGATGGCACATCGACTCAGCCCCTAGGCAATCTGTTATTTTAAGTCACCTGTAATTAATGCATGTGTCCATCACTTTAGAACTTGTATGACATGCTGGTCTGACCTGGGTGACAGGCGGGTTCTCCATGTAATCCACCTCCATTTATCAGCAAATAACAACATACCAGCAGCTCTAATCAGGTAACTTTACCAGCCTGGTTAATGCAAAACATAAATCTGAGTTTGAGGAAAGTTGATTGCTCACAGAAATGTTCCTCTTGTACTCTGAACTGAGCCGAGTCTCATCTTTACAAGTAATACTAAATGGGAAATTTTAATGGAAGGAAACAAAAATATACACAATCTATGTTGTATTGAAATTTGTTTTTCTAGGAATTTACAACAGTTCATAAATTGTTGTAAACAGCATGTATTTCCAGCTATTTATAGACACCAAGACGGACCTGTAACCACAGACACTTAGACAGTCTTCACGTTCATTCCTCTGCCTACAGGCCTCAGTCTTTATCCTTTTCACATTTGTCATTGCCAACTGAAGGCCATAAAAACATGAATCAAAATGCAGCCTGTAGCACTTGCAGGCACTGTGTTAGCCTTTCACTGGAATTGTGGTATTGCGCTGACATTTATTTGCTTAATTAAATGTCTTTTCTTTGCTTCCACTCTCCATTGAAGGAGAAGGAGGGCGGTAATCCCATTTCATTATTGGTACTCTAAATGAGTTGTGCACTGGGACAGATAGTTTCCCTCACATGTAATGCTTTATCATCATTTCCTTCACTTAGGTGTTTAGCTTAGGGATAATTAAAACAGTTTACTTCTTTCTAGCTAGCACACAGATATGGCTCCTCTCTGCATCTCCAGAGTAAAACCGCTAGACTGCTGCTAAGGCTTTGTCATTCACAGCTGAGGTTTGGCGGCACTGACTATTGCAGTGAGTGAGGGGGAGCTTTAGAGCATCCTAAACTGACCTGGCAACTAAGTTATAACCAGTCAGCTCCACATATTTAATACCTGAGGACTAGGAAAGTGAATAAATTGAGGCCATTTTAGCATATCTTTGGTTTGCATGTTGTTGGGAATTTGCTGTTTTGTTCAAGGGTTTTCCTCCTATGGGGTAAGTTGGACTTTATGGTCAAAATACATGTGAAAAATAAGTTACCAAATGGAAAAGACAGTTATTTGTTCACTTAGGTCCAATATCCAGCCCCTAAGTATCCTGATATTTGGTGGAGAAGAAAGAATACAAAGGATTTTCTTTTCAAAGGGGAATTTTAAGCCCTTTGGCACAGCAAATTGCTATTCAGCTTGTAGCAAGAGGTGAATTTGGACAGTATGCATAACAGCTGCACTGAGGGTATACAAGAGGAGTCCCAAAATTTTTCTTTAAGCTCCACCATATAATGACTGACAGACAGTTCCTGAAGAAAGTTCTTACAGGGTACATAATACCAAAATGAAATGGGTTTACTCAGGCTGGAGGGATATTCAGTCACCAGTTGTAAGGGCTTAAGGCAGCCCTGCTGAGTTATAGGTTTGGGATGCGATAACAGCCATGAGACCAACAGCTTTAGGGATAAACAATTTATCTCTAAATAATGGTGTGGTAATAAAGACAGATTAGTAGTACAATTATCCAGACTGTAACAACAGCAAATTCAATAATTCACTAGTACTGGGTGTCCTGGTTTCAGCTGGGTTAGAGTTACTTTTCTTCCTAGTAGCTGGCATAGTGCTGTGTTTTGGATTTAGTAGGAGAAGAATGCTGATAACACACTGATGGTTTAGTTGTTGCTAAGTAGTGCTTAGGCTAGTCAAGGACTCTCTTTTTCAGCTTCCCATGCTCTGCCAGGTGCACAAGAAGTTGGGAGGGGGCACAGCCCAAGACAGTTGATCCAAATCGACCAAAGGGCTATTCCATACCATATGACATCATGCTCAGTATATAAACCGAGGGGAGTTGGCCGGGGGGCAGCGATCGCTGCTCGGGGACTGGCTGGGTGTCGGTCGGCGGGTGGTGAGCAGTTGCATCACTTGTTTTCTTTTCCCTGGGTTTTGTTTGTCTCTCTTGTTCTCCTTTTCATTAAAATTATTATTATTATTATTATCATTATTATTACTATTATTATTATTATTATTTTATTTCAATTATTAAACTGTTCTTATCTCAACCCATGGGTTTTCTTACTCTTGCCCTTCCGATTCTCTCCCCCATCCCACCGGGGAGGGGGAGGGTGAGCGAGCGGCTGCGTGGTGCTTAGTTGCCAACTGGGGCTAAACCACGACACTGGGCCAGACTTAATATCTGGGCTTGCAAAGATGTGCATGACCACAGCTATGAGGCAGGCAGGAAGCAGGCATGGCTTCTTCTCTAGATGAGCTACTTGGACCAGTTGATGAGCTCAGGGAATGCCAAATTCCCTGATGGGGCTGTCCTTTCTGTTGTTGAGTTAGGAAAGCACTGTTTGGGCTTGTTCACCAAGCACCACATCCCACCTCTCTGCCAGTTCTGTCCTTGGTGTGCACAGGGCTCGGAAATACGGTATGAGGCAGTACTACCCTTACTCCAATCTATCAGTACATGGTAATTTTGCAAGGTAATAATGCTATTGGATGTGATTTTTTAATTTTATTTTTTACATTCTTATTTTTATTTCAGGCTCCCCCAGCTGGTGTGTATGTACAACAAACTGGACTACGTTAAAAATGTTTTGCATGGAACATTTCATTGGGGGTCTCAAAGATCTTTCCAAAAGGGACTTTAAAGGTCTTTACAAAAGAGGTCCACCAAAATTATCTTGTAAACCAGCTTTTTTCCTATTCTAGTTCACTACTTTTTCCATAGTGCCTTTTATCTTGGTTCACAGCTAGTCAATAATTATAAAAAACTCAATAACGGACTGGCAAGTGATGTGGTGTGACCAGTGCTTATTGAGTTTATGATAGTCTATTTTGTTGAAATTAACTATGACTTCTCATGTTACATTAGTTTGTTAGGTGTTTGAGGCAAGCCTCACCTTATTTTTATGTATCTAATTGATTGTGGACAGTAGAGATTTCTACTAGAGAAATAAGCCTCCCACAATATCTGCATGGGAAATTTCATAGAAGTCTGAAGAACAGACAGAAAATCAGCAAGTGTGAAACAACAAGAATATGAAAGTTTATGGGGGGAGCTTATCAATGTGTATAAATATCTGATGGGGATGGTGGTAAAGGAGATTGAACCAGACTCTTCAGTGGTGCCCAGTGAAATGGCAGGAGGCAGTGGGCACTAACTGAAATGCAGGAAACTCCATTTAAACATAAGAAAAAGCTTTTTCACTGTGTGAGTGGTCAAACAGCGGACCACGTTATCCAGAGACATTGTGGAGTCTCCATCTGTGAGGATGGTCAAAACCCAACCAGGCACAACCCTGCTGTAGGTTACTCTGCTCTGAGCTGGGAGGTTGGACTAGATGATCTCCGGAGGTGCCTTCTGACCTCTGTGATTAGTGGAAGTGACTTCCAGTGTGATCTCCTCTTGCCAGTATAAATGTTTTAAGAGCTGACACTTTGATAGCCTGGATTATTTATCACAGAGTATGGAATCACTCCAGAAGGAATTAGTCTCCAGTAATCATGAGAATATACATGACTGTAAGACTCCTTCAGCATTCATAAATGGAAAGAAAAAACATGTTACTTGCTGGAGAGATAGTAAATTATAATGCTTAGATAGCTGCTAAATTACAATTACAATACTTCCTTTTGAACTTGCTTTTGTCCGTGACTTGAGATAAAATAATTTATTTCTGATGGCAGTAACTTGGCATTCAAAGACACGTCACCGAGAGCACGTTCCTGAAGGTGACCATTTTGCCACATGGTGCTGACACAAGGGTGGTACCATGAGCAGACCACTTGGTCTGTTTTCCATGTGTAGAGGGTCTTAAAGAGTCTCTCTGCTTCCACCAAGAGTGTTATGAGGTGGGAAAGAGAGTGAAGGGAAAGAACAGGGTGCAATTTTCACCAAAAACACTGAAATAAGAGAAACCCATTTGGTGACGTTTTCCTGGTAAAAGGAATAGGCCTGAAGTTTTGGCAAATACTCTATAATTTAAACAGGGCCACGTCTTCAGGAGGACTTTTTAATTAGTTCGATGAATATTTTATTGCAAAAGTGGGTCATTTCACACTGTCACGCACAGTGCTTAGCAGGATTCATTCCCCTAGTAAAGGAGGAGGAGTCAACATTTTGGAGCCATTGCAGCAAATAAAATAAGAGGTTCTACTTCACATCTTATTTTTGCCACTCTTGTGTACCACTTATTTTATACCCGTTCCTTGAGTCAGAATCGGTGTTGAGGGTCATGCAAATGTACCACTTTACAATGATGGGACACTGGCTCCTCTTCGTTTATAAACTGACATAAGTTGCTTGACAAAATGAGAGCATAGCATGATTTGGGAGGGAGGGCGTACACCATAGCCCTTCTTTCCCAGGTAAGGTGTGGGTGGGTTTGCGAGGTAACCTGGTGGCACGTGGGTCTTGGGCTGTACAAGTCTGATAGTCACGAAGCTTTGTCAAGGCAGGCAGGAGTGCTGATAGCACAAACAGATGCCACAATTGGTAACTGGGAATGGCAATGTGGTGTGCTCTGCTCTGGCTAGCCGCAAAAGCTTGCTTTCCATAACAAGCATGGGGTCTGAGGGCACAATACTCTCTGGAGAATGCAGAAATGTGAGTCTTACCCCGAGTGTCCGTGCTTCAAACCAAGATATCGGCAAGTATTTGCTTTTTCTTAAGGGAAGCCTCGCGGACAAGCAAGTGTCCTCACCTCACCATTCTTTTAACACCTTGTTTATTGCATGAGTTGTAATCTTCCCCTTTCAAAGTGTTTTCCCTGCAAAAGAGCTCATGCTCCCCAGTTAAAAACTGACTTCATCTCTGAGAAGCTTTTGTTTAGATTTTCAGATCTTCTAATAAAAATCTTTCCCTCCAGAAATGCCCTTCTGTAAGGTTTAAAAATAGAGGCGGCAGCTTCACGAGAAAAATGTGTCCTTCATACTGAGACAAGAATTGGTCTATTGGGTGGTTTTCCTCTTCCGTAACTGAATTAGGATATGGAATTATTGATCATGAGAATGTCAAATTGTATTTCTTTGTTTTAAAGGAAGTAAATAATGATATAAGGTGTACCTTAGACGGCTCTGTGTTACTGGGGGTGGTTGTTTACTTTTGTGATATCCTAACTTCGGAGGAATGGTACATTAGAAGCAGAGAGCCACCATTAAAAATTATGTGGTCACCTATGCTATACATTTAAATGTAACAAATGTGACCTTGAATAATGTCATTCTCATCTGCACTGCAGTGACATCAACATGAAAGGTGGTGTTTGTGTTACTGTTTGCAGCTGGACAAAGGTGATAAGCCTTTCCCAGGCAAAGAGTTCCCGTGATGGTTTGGTTATGGCTTATGATTTGCTTCATTTGAAAAATTATTGGTGTTCTGACTGCTGCTGTATTTTACTAGTGCTGCTGATTGTTTTATTTGAAGCTGTAGAGGAATCTCCATCCTGAACTCGCTGAAGTAACTTGGGAAGATGATAAATTCAGCCTTTTTTAGGCATTGTGTCTCTAACCCTGATGGACAGTCCAGACCCATGGCAGAGGTTCCTAACAAACAGCGTAGGAGCTTTGCAGGTCTTCTTTGAAATTTGGGTAGCAAATCTTTTTCTTTGTCATTACTTTGTTGTTTCTTTGTCGGTCCTGGCTGTTTCAATTACCATCTGTTTTCCTGCTATAGATAACAATAAGCTGCATGCTTTCTTCCTCGTGCAGCCTCAAGACTGATTTTGGGTACAGATTTACTTGATAGTTAGCCAAAGCTGTTCCTTAATGATAGGGGGAAGCAGAAATTAAATTATATTTTGGGTTAAACAGGAGAGCAGTAGACTGGAGCTGTAGGTCCTTAGAACTGATACGTTAGATCAAGTGCACAGTAATAGCTTTAAAATTTGCTTTGCACACGGTATTTAGCTATTTCAGTCAAAGCTGATAGGGATTGAGTTACTTCTTATAAAAGTAAATAGGCATAAATGCTCCTAAAATTTGTTTAGAAGCTAAGGTAATTAAATATTGCACATCAAATAATCTTAGGAGCTCAACTGTTTTGATAAGCCAGGGCAGAACTGGTTTTGGGCCCAGTTTTTCTGATAATTTCATGCTTGAAAAGTTATCTGTCATATTGAACGTCCAAAATTATTAGTTCTTCTGGAAGACACAGGTCTAAATAAAGATATTAGCAACCTTATTCATCGATGTCCCCTGACTTTTGGAATGTGTCCATGTTATCTATGCCATAGAGCAGCACAGGGTGTTAACTGATAGCAGGCACATCCATGGAGGGAACTTGCCAGAATAGTAGGCATTGACTCCACATGGACCATACTGCTTACCTCTAAAGGAAAAAGGATATCTGGCCCCACTGAGAAGCAATGGGACCAGATACCTTCAAACTGGACTTTTAAAGTCTGAAGTAAGAGCTAGAGAGTAGAATCCACATTATGGAAATAAATTCTGCACATCATGGACTTTGAGGGTGAAAAACATGTGTACGCATCAGTGCCAGAAGAGGTGACTGAACCAAGGAAGAACAGGAGTCGTATCTGGCAGACAAAGACACAATTTGTGCATGGAGAGATGCAGCAAGTGAGGAACAGAGTATTACGATTAGGTTAAACCACAGAGGGAGCTGATAACGTGGCAAATGGTGAACAGCAGAAGCATGATAAATGCACCTGTTTTGTGTATTATTTTCTATTTTGTGTTAAACTTACAGAGGTGAGTTTCAGGTCTTCTCTTATGTTCATTCTATCTATATCTTAAATTTAATGTAGCACCACTATCCTATAAATTGCAAACTTTGAAGAATTACCTCATTAGTCTGGTTTGTGACTTAATTTTGTATTTCTGTCTACACTACCAGCCTGCAGGGGGTTTTTTAAGTGAATTTCTTCCTGAGCGTCTGTAACTGGTTTTTAGTGCATTTCTG